>DWPA01004795.1:0-12472 GCA_018251375.1 Calpodes ethlius | reverse complement strand
CAATTAAACCTATCTGTCTAAAAGTGATCATGAAATGGCTTTCTTGTAATTCCCAATATTCATTTAAAATAAGTAAAAAGTAAATAAACAATATTATGTACATGCAGATGAGGATAGAACAGATAGATGTATCTATCAACAGTGTATTTTGAATAGTGTAGTTTACTTGAAATATACTTACAACATCACAAACCAATCCCCAGTGGTAGCTCCAGTGGCTGCTTGGGTCATGTGTTCAAATATTTTGTCGGTGAGCTCCTTAACAGCCGGTGATTGATTCTTTTCAAAAAATCCATATATTTCATGATCATCAGGTTCTCCTATATGATAATGTTAATGTTGAAAAGTATACACTCAATAAATCAGAAATTAAGAATAGTTGAACTACATGAGAGAGATACAATACTTACAATCTTTTTTTTATATACAAATTCACTTTACAGTATTTACTTATATCAGTTTGTAAATCAGTCAAGTTCAAGAAACACAGGCCTTTAAATCTAAACCAATCTTATAGAAAGTAATACCTAGTTTTGCAATAGTTTAATGTCAGCAACAAAAAACATTTGTACAATTACAAATAGAGATCAGAAACTTCAAAATAAACTTATTGCCAGTCAAAGATACTCTAGCAGATAAAAAACATTTCACAATTTTAAAAGAATGGTAGCTAGCCTAGCACGTTGGTAGAAACTGTTACAACCTTACCTAAGTAATAAAGTACTATCAGGACCAAAATGGGGGGTACAGAATTTGGCGAACTTTAAGCAGGAAAAAACGAATGTAGCTAATGTAACTAGTAATGTGGGCTGATCCAATAAAGAACAGCAAACTCCACAAATGATTTTAAAAGTGTTCTAATCTTGACACAGCAACTTAATCCTAAGATCAGGTGTTCCATGCTGCAAAGTGGCAAATAAAGAAATTGGGCCTAGTTTTTATCAATAGATAGTAGTTATTAAGCCATATCAGATGACGGCAGTTTCATCTCCAGTACTTGGCCACTAAGCCATCCACAATTCAGTACTGAGGCATTATGGTAAAGTATGTATATTAATTCATAATTCTTTAAAATCTTCGGTGATAATTTTTCAAGTATGTTCCATTAGATTATGTTTAGACATAGCATATTTATCTTTAAGGACTTAACCTCTTATTGGAATATGAAACCAGACTTCGTTTTTGTAATAATTAGCGATTGTGGCACTTTTCTAAGTAAAATAATATAGAGTAAAAATTACCAGTAAATAGTAGGGGAACACCATGTCGGAAAAACACCAAAGCTGGCTCTTTTGTAGGACTGTATAGACGTGCTAAGTGGCTGTTTTCCACCTTCACAGTAACTGCATTCAGGTTTTTATTGAAGTCATCTTGTAAACTTTCAAGATGTTGTTCAAATTGACTGCAGACATCACACTTCGGCTTGGCTATAAAATTCCATATAATTTAAATATAAGCTCTAAAATTATGACTTAAATAAACAAGAAAAAAGAGTATCTACAAGTCCCGCAACTTCCAACGCTAAAGAAAATATATATTAAATAAAACACTTACAAAATAAGACTATTAGTTTTTCTTTTTCTTTGATTAATTGCAGTAGGTCATCATCGCTCACACTAGACAAACTTTGACTCTCAACCTTCAACAAAATACCAAGAAAAATTAATGTATAGCTAAATATTTTCATTTTTAAATGAGTATTTAATCTTAGATAGTCGGATTAGTAATAAACTTTGCTAGAAATATTCAATAATGATTATTCGCGTTCCAGTTAGAATCCACCTGTAGTTTATAACTTAATATTTACATACTCTGTGTACAGCTGTCATATTATAGAGCCCTTTATTTTAGAGTAAATGTTGTAATTCAAGAAATATTCTTGGTTACCTAGTCTGTGTTCTGTACATTATGATAACTGTAAAATTATTACAAGCACTATTTGACTTAATTTGAATAACATTTACGAATAAATTGATTTATGCAAAATAATTTTAGGTAGGTTTATTTGTAACCATTTTATTAATTCCTTGGATTCAGATTAAAATTTTATTATATAAATGTCTTAATTGTATAAGCTTTTATTTAGCTTGCAGTGTTTATTACTTATTTTGTTATGGTCAAATCTTGCAAGCTGAAGAAAATATATATGTAATATGCAACACTGGCTATCATGCATGAACTTAGCACGACGTACATCAATTTGAATTGTGAATGAAGCAAATAAATTATATTTATTTCATACTATTAAAAAATATACTAAAAATTAAAAAAATTAGGCCCATGGTTTTTTAACCTATTGTTAAACAATACAACAAACACTGCACTATTATCTATACATAGTTTGTGCAATATCCCTAACTAGTCTGTACATAGCTGTGGCACACAGTATTCATTTAATTCAGTCATCAGTCAGTACATCATACCTAATCTGTGCCAGACTTTAATAATAATATCCCTGTTCTGTTGTTGTTTGTTGTTGTGTTGTATAAAATAGTTTTATTTTTTAATTAACAGTCTAAGGTAATCTTGTTTGGCTATATATAATTTCATACATAAGTCATAATTGTATCTTCTTACGCCTTTAGTCTGTGTGTATATCTTAAGTGGATTATATTTAGATCATCTGAATAAATCTTCGTTTAGTAGGGCGGATACTAACTTGCCTTCACTTAGTACCTTGAGATCACTTATTATAGTTAGTTCCTTATTTCATTTCAGTCTTCATTAGTCGATTCTGCATTGTCATTTATTGCATAGTCAGGTTTTATATATTTATAATTTTAAAACGTGGGTTTTAAGTTATTAGTAGTAAGTATAATAACGTGACTTATGTTATTTGACATGAGTCACAGCATCTCATTTTCTTGCTCTTATTCCAAACAGGACTTGGGACTGGTGCGGTTTGTCATTAACTTAATTAAAAATCTCTAGCCATGGGTGACTTATTGGAAGAAAAAGTCATAATGACCCCAAAAAGTAAAACACCAACTTCTACTACACTTATAGTTGAAAGAAAAGTGATAGAGGCGGAACCAAGTGATAAAATACACGTTGCGGGCGGTGATCACACAGGAATAATAATTAACAAGGAAAAAGTATATGGTAAGTAGATATTATTGAAATATTTATATTTTCTGGCAAGGTGTTGCATGCTCTTTAGGGCTTACTGGAGTCTTATTAAATTGTTATGTAAACATGTAATCTTAAATTTATCAAAATACTGATATTCAAGTAACCTCTATATTCACAGAATTTTAAATAATATTATCAATTGCCATGAACAACAATTTAATATTTGAAACATCTGTATATTTAGTGTTATGGGGTTAATTCTGATAAAGAAGTCCTGATGAGTATAAATTTTATTAAAATAGTTAGAGTTTATACATAATATGTGAAAAGAATCCTACAAATCAAATGAATATTTTCAGAGAATGGTGTTAGTGAGCCTTGCCATGCTCAGTTAGAATTTTGTGTGTACCTGGTATCTGCTGCAACTGGATCCCATACAAGAGAAGCACGAGCTCTGCGTTTCTGGTTTAAACCTGAAGTGAACCTTAATGATTGTCCACATGAAGCACAAGTATTTTTCAGGGAACTTGTGAGTCCTCAAGACTTCCCAAAAGGTACAATATAATTATTCATTCATAAATGTATAAAAATTGGATATGCATCTATATGTGGTTCATTTATATTTCTGGTGATATAAACTTATATGTTTTCAGACTATGTTGGCTTCATCAAAAAGATAATAAAATTGATGCAAAATAAATATCACCTGCTAAAAATATTAGAGGTTGAGTTACGACAGGAGGGTTGTGGACCCCCACCACAAGGTTTGTATTGCATTATTATAAACAATAAAAAAATATATACTATAATTTATAAACAGGTTTAAATTTCTATTTTATAATATCTTTATGTGTATTATATTTAAGTAACATAACATTGGTGAAAGTCTATTCATATATTTTAATGTAAATCTATTTCTTAATTTATGGTACAGAAACAAACGGAGATATTACCAGTAAGAACATTATATACAAGTATTTAAATGGCTGTATGTATAGTATTTATATTATAATTTATGCATGTGTGTTTGATTTTTAAAGCTCCAAACATAGCAATGTAAAGAAACTAACAAATAAATGATAACGGATGAAATATTCAGTTCCAAACAATGTGGATATTTAAATTATTTGATGAACACATTGTAGATGATGTCAGACTCCAAAAAAGTAATAATGTATCTATTTGTATGTATGACATTATGATGGGAGTATGAGTTACAATGACTCACATCGATCATTTAATTTAGTAGTGTAATGGCTGATGTCTTAACCATTGTAAGATAATAAAGAAAAATTAAGGATACCCACATCCTTATTTGCATGAGACTTTTTTTTAGGAGTTTGGTCATTATAATATGATAGCATCATACTTTTATTAATTTCATGCTTGATTTTTTTATCTATAATGCTATTTGTTTTCTGTTTTGTAATTAACACATACATATTACTTATGTGTATATATACATATATATATTGATAATCAATTTATTTTAGGATACATACATATTGAGTGACAAGGGATAAAATAATGATTAGATAAACTGTGATATTTTATTATTATGAAATTATATTGACATATTATTGGCACAACTAAATATTTATAATACATGTTACGAATTCATCTATACAAATATAATATTCAATAAATGCAATAAGTAGTAATCTCTTGTTAAATTTAATTATGATAGTAACGTGGGTATAGGTAGTCAATTTCATTAGGATAACTGAAACATTATTTGACATGTAGTTTAAAACATATTTCATTTATAAATTATTGAAATAAATTTAAAAAGTATAAACCAATGCTTCCGTTTTATGATGTGATTCTGTTGTAAGTGCTTTATCAACATAATAAAACATAATAACTTAATTAAATGTTATTAATGCTTTTAATGATTGTTAATTTTGAATACTTTGACAACAAGGAAACTTGATTAGAATACACTCAAATTACATTATTATTTAAAATTAGTTTCCTGTTTAACTGAAGTTTGTCCTAGAGTTATGTGCAAAACAATTTATCGTTATACATAAAATTTACGTATCTCATTACAGTTAAAGCAACATAATCCCCATAGTCTCACAAACCATTTTTAATTTTCCACTAGTATAGGGTTAAAAAATTATAAAATTTTAACTAAATGTATTATCAAAGGCACAAAAATTATAATATGTAAATTTACTACCCAGAAATTGGAGGTATAAAGAAAAAATATCTCAATCATTATATTAAATATTACTTTGCAATGTTGTGTTGTTATATATTAAAAAGAAAAGATTACAACCTATGTCACACATTAATGCATAGCATTCTTCTGATAAAAGAATTATAAAATCAAATTGTTTTGAAGCTTATCTGATACACACAAACTCACTTATAAATATTAACTTTGTAATATAAAAATACATACACAAATATTCTTTTCCTTTTTTTATGTTCTCGCTGAAGTAGGGAGCCTTTGCAGGCATCCTAGGGATAGATAATAAAATAGAATAATACATTTTTTGAGTGAAATCTTTTGTAGTATTATCATATTTGGTAACAAGCACTTACTAGTTTGAACTATCATGTAGGTAGCATTTTTACAACGATAGTTCACCTCGTGATTCTGTTACATATTTAGTATTTTCATTATAAAAAAGTATGGCACAAGTCATGTAAAACTTTTGTACGCTAATAATTTGAATCAATTCAATATTTGTATTTTGAAGTAGTTTTATTTTACAATAATTTAAGTTATGTAAATGTAACAACAACTTTCTGAGATTGTAAATGTTGTGTTGCTTTAGATAGCTTTGCATGTTCACACATTACTTTGGTTATGTGTTTATTTATAGCATCTTATATTGATATGTTTTGCAGCATTCATTGAGGATACTGCAGTTAATCAAACACCTGTTATATCAGAACAGAGGGTACTGGACATGATTGAAAATGCCTATCCTAATCCACTGACTGTCGATGATTTTGTAACGTAAGTATAATTTTATTGTTATTCATCAAATCTATTTATAAGGTTATCAGTATTATATGACTTATCATTAATTGAATGCTTTATATAGATATTAGATTTGCTAATAGCCAATAAAAATTATGAATAAATCACAATTATGTTACAGTAACTACTGCTAATTCGCTTATCATTTTAGTCTTCAATACCTACTGAGGTTTGAACTTTGAACTGTCATATATTACCATGTACCAGTTTTGTCATCCCAAATTTGATTAAATTCTGCCTTATCATATCATATTATTTGTGTACTGTTTTTGAGACAGATGGGATTTAGTTTGTTTAAAAAAATTGTTATTTACTTATAGCTGTCGACCGCATCTTCAATTATATTTTCCATAACGAACGATCTTAGAAAAATGTTAGTGAAATGAATCATGATAATTATTAGAAAATTGGAAGATAAGAAAGATGGTTTTGTGTTAGGGATTTCCAATATTGACAATATAAACAATTCAATGTGTAAAATCAGAAGATGATTGTAATCACTGTCCTAACAACACCTTTATTTTTGGTAACATACAAAAGAGCTAACTATCTATTTCAATTATGGTCAAATTTTAAGAAATCAACACTGCTCGTAATATGTTTTTTTAAAAATTTTGTAAAGTTGTATTTTTCAAGAGCAAGCATTTTTGGCTGTACCTTGATTCAGCCAGTCTGTTTCTTTATTAATATAAATCTAGGGGTTAACTAAATTATAATTATGTAAATGTATTATTTGTGTTTTAGCGTTGGAAAATGGTCAAAGACAGAAGTGAAAGATGCCCTGGAGGCTTTAGAGGAGAAGGGTCTAACGCGGACGATGTCTGAAGGTCTTTACATTCGTCAGCACAGTGTTGACACGCAGGTAAAATATTATACAGTATTGTTATAGTTATTACCTTTAAGTTATTTCATCAATAAATGTCCCAAATATCACTATTACCCGATGGGCTACCTAATGAATGGTTGTACCACCATTAGTGGCCATAATCAATAACATCAAGCTTATAATACTCACCAAGAACTTAAATCAATCCATTCTGATGTAATTAATTGTTTTTTCTATTAAAAAGGATTCTGCATTTATTCGCAACTAAATTGTCTTTGTCTTATTGAGTAACTTTTTGCTGTTTTCGAATAGGTTGTGAAACAAATGCCGCGATTGTGTTCATCTAGACAACCTACCATAGCAGTAGTCACTGCTCTCTACTGTGAGAAACAAGCTGTTGATGCCATGATGGACAACCAAGAGACCTATGTTAGATATACTACGGTTGGTAAGTACTTTCTGAAAGCTGTAATGATACCAACTGAAGAATTCAAGGTTTATGAAACTGTTTTTTTTATACACAGCGTGAAGTAAGCAAATCTAATGTTAAGTGGTCATGATGGAGATGGTTGCTAATAATAACTGCTTAAGAAGGAAATAATAACAGCTCTTCTTAATTGGCTCTTCAGTCTACAGTTTCACATGTTAAAGAAAGAAAAAAGATTGGGGTTCCTCCTTTTCATCCAGGGTTCATCCTTAAGTCCAATCCAAGCTCCTTCAACTGTCATCAAACCAATTAAACAAAGAACCAGTGTATGGCATTTGGGCCTTCCTGTAAGACTTTACTGAAGCCTGTACCACCTTGTGTTTTGGTATTCTTACCCGCTTGGCTAGCTTTCGCCCTCTTATGATGATATGATCAACCATGAAATGTTTTTAGATGTTTCAATTGCAGTATTGGAGAAGTGCCTTTAGAATTGCAACACTATTTGTCTTTTGATGTTATGGACATTTATGGGCGTTGGCTAACACATTAGTTTATAATTGGCATAAAAAAATGCCAGGCTCACGGAGCTTGTCAAGCAACAAACGTTATTACCTAGTATCAGGATTAAATTCAATCATAAATGTACCTAGCGAGTTACCTTTATAAATCAATGCAAAGTGTACTACAAGTAGGTTAATTGGGTTCAATAGTAGACGTAACAGGGAATGTGGCTACAAATGATCCTGGACAGTAACATATTGCAAAATAAAGTTTGGTTTCTTTCAAAACAAATTATATTTGACTCATACATAATGTTAACATAATCTATGTAGGTGTATAAGGTTAGTAGGTCAATAAGGTTAGCTTATAAAAATTTATAGCTTGAGTTGATGAACTGTCTGGGATTAGTCATTGTGTCTTATTTTTATTACCGTTGAGTTAACCTCTGATGCTTATGACTATTAAAAAAATTAAAAACATTAATTTCATTATTCATAGCTTATTTTAAATTATTACATAAAGCTAGAACGGTAACATGCATTCATCAAATGTTATCCTATGACAATACTGTGATTAAAATATATCTTTTTGTTTTCATTTAAAATTTTTAATATTCTGGTAATGGTGTCAAAAGTTTGGAGTAATGTAGGCAAGACATAATGAAATGTAAGAATGTAGTAGACTTCAATCTATGTCAGACTTTGGAATAGGTGTATCTGAAGCTTTTGGATTCCCACTCAACTTGATCCCCCAATAATCTACAATACTCTCCTTCATAATAACAAGAAATGCGTGATTTACATTGGGATGTATATGTTGATGAATGAAAATAAATGAAATTACATTTGATTTTCAATTTATTTGATCTTAGAAGTCATAAAAGAAACATTTTGCAGTGAATATTTTATAAATATTCATACAAGTTTGTACAGCAAAGCTTTGGATTAAGAAATCCAAAAATACTTATTATTTGATGGTCACCAAATGGACACTGTTAAATTACAATAAAATATACTTTAGTATACTTTACACCGTCAAATATACGAGTTTACAGGAAAATTAAATGCATCAAGAACCTATTATCTAATACAAAATATTCAGTACAATTAGACCAGCTAAGACTTATAATATAATAATAAATAGCAAAGCATTATAATACAATAGCATTAATAACTGCCTTGGGTGTTGTCACACTTCAAACACAATACATACTTAAAAAGATAACAACAATATGGTGGGATTATAAACATAATAAATTACACTGAAGTGTAAAAATATCATATTTCTATATGGAATACTTATCTATTTTGCAACATAGTGCTTTGAGTTTCAAAATACTTATTTTAAAAGATAAATTAATCTGTAACTTTTATACAATACAATATAATACCTTGCATATAACCAAATAACTACTATAAATATCATATTCCATATCCGCATCTCTATGAAATTATAACTTCATGATCACTGAGGTTTGGTACATACTGATAATTATGTAGAAATATTACGATGGTTTATCTGCATCTACAAGTAGTTAACATCCACGACACAATATTGTTTTAAATTTTAAGCAAAATGTATCTCTAACTTTTCCAATTTATATATAGCACCGTCCAATGCCATATATCTAATGTCATTATAATTATGTTTAAGAGAAATCTTATCTATGTATGATTCACCAATATAAAATTCCATTCCATAAAAACCATTGGTGCTTACTATCATTTTTAACATGAGAGTAACTTGAGATATTTCATTTGAATTTAAATCTGAAAAAGAAATATTGGATAAAATTTATGTTATGCTAAATAGACTTAATTATCAAATTTATTTTGTATCTAGATATAATTAAGCAGAGATAAAATTAATGCAATATATAACCACACATGAGATTCCAACAAGCAGGTTGAGAAAGATGGGAATTTTAAAGAAAAAATTATTGTTTATTGTCCATCTATATTACTCTAGTTTTGTGAATAATGCCAAAGCCTAAGATGAGTATATAAATCCATCCTTCATCCATCCATCCTTCTTTTCACTGTGAAAGCATATATTGTTTGTGAATACTGGGGTGAGCATTAGATGGTTTTTTCCTTGAACTCCACTTGACTGCCGTGAGAGGTATCACTGTATAATGGTAGAATATAAATAAAGTTTTATCCTATTTTACTAAAACATCCAATATTTGTGAACTGTGATTTCACTGAGATCGAAAACATCTCCATTATTATTTTTATTTAATTAGTGATGAACATAGAATAAGGTTTTAGTGCCTGTTTGCTGGTTCATATTTAAAGAATGCATGTATGTTTTATTATATGTGTATAATTAAATATATCTAGGATTTGAACGTAATATGTAAATTAGGTTTCATTTATATTGGAAGAGAAATAAGTTTTGTGCAGTGAACTTATCTACAACTCACAAACTCGATGAGTATGTGACTCACAGGTGTGATAAATATATAGGTGCGATGTGCAGAGTGATAGTATTAATCATTATATATTACCTGGTATCAAATCAGCAGGAATTGAATCTGTTGGAATTACTTCTTCGTGTCCATCCTTTATTGTTTTCAGTACTATGGAGCCATCTCCATCATTAGAATCAAAATTGATATATAATTGGCAGGCAATGTTGTTATAATCTGGCTCGGGGCCATTAGGTCCATTTCGTTCTGTTATGAGACTCATGGATACCCTACAAAATATAAATTAGAAAAATATTTAAGACAACAATATTTTTCTTACAGTATTTAAAAAATGATTTCAGTTTTTTGATAGGATAAATTAAAGATTACAGAGTGTCACATACCAGAGTGGACTACGTGTGATGAGGCTCGTGATATTAATTTGGTCTCCCAGGTTTAGGATTTTAGGAAGCAAAAGCATTTTTTCGTTAGGGCTGTTTGCTACTGGCCATGAAGGTGCTCTGGGACTTCTTCCGTTTAAATGTATCGTCTCTGCGCCATAAACATCATTTTGTTCACGAATTCTTTAACAAAAAATAATATTATAAGTTAAGATATCTTCCGTATACAAATTAAATTAAATTTTGTTGTGGTTAGGTTACAAATTATTATTTATAATGCACACATTGTGGCTTCAACTCAAACGAAATATTTGGATCTATTCTTAGGTGTTTATAAAGTTATTAATTCACCATGTTTCAACAGCAATAAGAGTATTTAATTCAAATAAACTATAATACACTTGTTTTGGGATACGGTCAAACACTGAAGCTAACCGACAATGACAAACGAAAACTAACCAATGATAGCGACATTGACAGTGACATTTCTGTCTGGTGGTTTTCTTACAACTTACATTTAGGTCCTACGCGAGAAAAGAGGATAATATATGTAACGCGAACAAACTTTGTACAAAAATGCGAGATATTTTTAACATAGTTATAACCATACTAGTAAAATTCAACTACACTTAATAATTTGAGCATGATTTTTTTCCTGTGTGTTTGCAGGAAACAGCCGCTATTGGCTCTTTTTGACTAAACCTGTTTTAACGGGTTAACATAACATTGTTTACGTTTACACGCGTCATATACGTATTCTGTTAATAAGTATAAGCAATAAATCGTACCCTCCGGCTATGCAGTCACAGCATGCCTTCAACATTTTTTAATACTTTTAACACCACAAATGATTAAATTTTGTCGACGAACGTCTTTGCTACTGCAGAACTGAATATTTAAAGACGCCGTCCTAACATGGAATTTAAAGTTTGAGATGACGTAATTTAAAAAACACTCTTCACTCTCGCTGCACACACCTTAAGCTAACGGCTTTGACGTGCGCGCGCGCAGATATACTTCACTGATGTGTGTATTGAAATGGATAGTTTTACTATATCGAGATCGTGATTTAAGATGCGACCGTCCGTCGTAACTACTCACACAAGAATATAAACCAATTATATTGTACTTTATTATCTACGATCTGATAAAAACTTGTCCTCAAGTGCCTTTTATATTAAACTGAATGGGCTTAAGTTGTATTGCATACATAGAATAATTCTACAGTCACGAATAACAATTTAATTACTTAAATGAAATAAATCCACTGTAGTTTTTTTTATCTTAAATTTTTTATATGTTAGTAAGTCACTTTTAGGAAATTTAAGGAACTGAATAATTATTGACTGATACTTGAAGGCACTGAATCGGATGATTAATTCAGGATTATGATTATTAAAGTAAACATGAAACGGTGCAATTTAAAAACAAGCAAAAATTCAAGCTTTCTCCAATAGACGACACAAACTTGTCTAGACTTGTCCTGTAATCAATATCGAAAATGAGGTAATCATACAGAATACCTCTGCCTAGTCAATTAAGTCCATTGACGTATAGAAAAGTACTCTTCTCCAGTTTTAGCATAATAAGATTACGTCATGTGGAAAGTACTTTGAATAGACATTAGATAACATCATAATCCACACCAGTCTTGCCAATAAAGAATGCTATTGTATTTTAAATATAATATGTTTCTAATATTCACACATGTATTTATGGAGTGTGTCGTTTCACTTTAGGCAAAAATTGTTATTCTTGACAATAACTTCCGTATTCACAAACAATACTGTGAGGTCTCACAGTAAAAGGGGAAGAGAGGATCCATCATATTGTATAC
>DWPA01004794.1:0-12473 GCA_018251375.1 Calpodes ethlius | reverse complement strand
AATAAGATTGAGAATCTATGGTTTAGCAGATATTACAACGGCAATAAAAAGGTTGTCGATTCCTTTCCATCATTGGTTGCCAGGCAACGCTTTGTTGTAAAACACTTTCATCCAACCATCTTAATGGATCTTTCCACAAAAACGGTATATTTTTTTATATAAAACGTAGTCTATGGTACTTTTCATCCTTCCAACTATTTACACACCAAAAACCATACCACAAAGACACTACCTGGTACCGTGAAAGAAGTACAAACAAACAAACACACTTTCGCATTTATAATATTAGTATTGATGTTAAAATCAGTAGATAGTTATGAGTTTATTATTGCCGATACTTTCTCTTCGTTGTACGTTCATTGTTGGGATTCGGTAAGCAGTGAGGTACTTTAAGAATCGTGACTATAACTACAAATATAATTTACTTGCGTCATCGTTCATTTTATTTTGTATTTGGAATGTAATTTGTAGATTATATACAAATAATCTATGTTATATAGATATATATTTAGCTTGTTTGGATAATATATGCATGTAATATGTTTAAGATATTTAGTAACACAATGTCCGAAATTTTTTATTGATATAAAAATAATAAAACAAAAATATATCAAAATCTACTTCACAGTACAGTCATAACAAAATAAAAGACCAGATCGTATAAAAAATATAAAGATTTTTTTTATGTAATATGAACATAAAATACTTGTAATGAAATGTGTAAAAATATAAAGTATCAACGAGTGTCGAGCGCGCTACAGCGGGCGGAATCCGACGTCGCGCGACGCTTACGAAATGTTACGACGGTCGACCGGCAGAACTGCGCTACTGATAATTTACCTGCCGGGAAATATTCCTTAAACAAGGACTGTGTACTTACCGCACTCACTTAATTTACGTAATTGAATAACTTTGAAGATTTCGTATAAACGTACGTATGTTAATGTATATGATTGTTTTAATTATTTTTGTTTATCTTATGATGATCAATTGGATAGTATATAAAATAAAAAACTTATCAATTTATCGCTTACAGTGTAATTATTGAATCATCATTTTGTAGATGTCATAAATCAAATTGAATACTTTAGTAAAAAGGGTAACACATTTCATATAGTTCGAAGTCAAGCTTATAGATGGCGCTTATTGTAGTATTCGAATATTGATAAATTTAAACTGGGTAACAATGCACAAGGTTCAATCAAACCTTACGGTAAATGGAGAGCGTTACCCATGACAATGCAAAGCACCATAAAATTAACTGATGCGGTTTAACTTGGAAAGAAGAAGGAAAATGGGAGAATCAACCTATACTATTAAATTTCCGTATAAAATGTTATTAGAACAATCAATTATAATAAGCCCCTGATATCCTAATAGAAGTTTTTAAGTAGAATAATAATTTCCATACCTTAAAAGTTTTTACAAATTAAAGTAACACATAAAATGAGACAAATAATACAATTTAAAATTATACCAAGTAATAGGCAAATAGTAGCAATTCTCAGTAGCGTCCGTTTACCTATAGAACGCGCTAAGTAAAGCAAGCAAACGAAGCAAACCCGAGGGCACAGGGCTTGCACTCGCCTGTATTTTAAAATGTTTATTTTTATTTAATATTATATCAGTGAATTTAATTTTGTATAAGAGAAGAGTGTATATAATTTTTGTTTTAAGTTCATCTTAATACAGTCAATTACTTATATGTCATCATAAAATACTTCGGTAGTAATTCTTTTTAAATATTTGATACCTTTATAGATTTTATCAATTTACATAGGAAAACACACATAATCATTCGCCATTATGAAAAAAATAAAACTGTTATTCATATATTATTGTCAATTTATAAATATGTTGACTTTATAATTGGATGTAGTTTATTATATAAAAATCGATATTAAAATAAACCTATGTATATTCATAGTACACATTTATAATGTACGTTGCCATACAACCTTGCATTACATTGTTATAATAATATTAATATTGTTATTCCGATCATAATTTAATAAAAATAATATTAACACGGTTAACCTTCAGAAAAATTTAAATCTAAATGTCAATATAAAGTCACTTCGTTAGAATTTCGTTCATAAACTGTTTCTAAAAATTAAACAATATACTTTAACCTGCATTGTTTAGCGTAACAAATACATTTTAATGATCTCACACTTAATTATAATATTATTTACCAATTACTAAAGGTACAATCGTGATTAAATATATAATTAACTCGCAAGGTTATCGTCAGAACGTTTTACGATGTTATGTAAAAACATAATTATATGAAACGAATCCTCCTTTCTTAATTTTATTTTAGTTTTAAACAAACTTTACGTATACAAAGTATAGATATCGTAATAACATAATCAAAAAGTTCATAATCAAAACTTTAATTATTAGCGCTGCAACACATGAATCGCATATTTGAACATACACAGGTAAATCCTACTGCGGGGGTATGAGTGTGTTAGCATTTAAATATAATTTGCTTAACTTTACTGTTCCAATGGATATTGTTTGATTGCTGATTGTCAATAACTGATTCAGGTTCTTACAATGACACAACGACATACCTCGATGGTTGCTATTGACCGATAACCAGAACTGATGAATGAATATAGCATAGACTCATTAAAAAAATTGTTAGTAGTATATATACCACAAGCTGTTTAATTTGGTTGTGATTACTTTGACTTATTTATGTTTCCTCTTAATTAAGTCTATTAGTTATAATGCTAGTTAAAAAATCGTTTAAAACATTACTGAGGGATCTTATACCGATACGATATACTTAAAACTGCGGCTTCTACAAGTAGAAGTTAAAGAAACACCTTTAACTTCCACTAATTAGTAGAAAGGTTTCAACATTTATAAATTGACTTATTATATAGACATAAATACAAATTTTTAATTTAAATTAAATATGTAATAATAATAATAACATTGTCGGTGCCAGCCCTGCGCACTACACAAGTATGCGCGCGGCCGATATTTTTTCACTGTGAGAACAGGAAACCGTCGAGTCGATTTAGAATTATTGATTTTTTTATGCGAATAATTTTTATCGATGCACGAACAAGGACCGCCGGAAGTGTGGCGTGCATACAACCACATACCGTTTTGTTATTTTTATGAAACAATGCTCGTACCATTTTTATATGAACATAATTTCTAAAAATATTGAATTGAAATGGAGACCGTAGGGACAATACTCATGTAAAATTATCATTGATTACTCGGGAACATAAATAAAAATATAACAAGGTAAGCAAATACTGTGAATCCACAGGCTATGAATTCATTACTCGATATTATGGCCAGATTTTAAACTTTCTCTCCTGTATAATAATATAACAAAATTCATGTAACATTTGCATATATAAAACTATAAAAATAAGCTAAAAACAAAATATTGTAGTAGTACAATATATTGAAATTACTAATTGAATACAGTTAATAATTTTGGATACAACGCTTTAAAAATACATCTAAATTAGATTAGAAGCAACTCGGACAGCATTATCACTGTTGAAATAATGTTTGCAATAATGTTGATAACAAGCTGATAATAAGATCAAAATGATTGCGATAACAAAGGTATTTTTTTCGAATGTCGATGTTATTATTTTCTTTAGTTGAAGACATTTCACATTATATAAAAATATTTTCTTTGAATATTTTTTCAATAAATTGTACTAATGGAGCTTTATAAACGTATTTATTTACCTTTCTCTAAAAATACGAGATTCATAGATAAATTACATTAAATTCAAGTGCAAAAATATGTAATTTTTAACTCATTTACATCTCTAGACCCGATAAAGAGTAGACTAGGTATCTTACAGCGAATGGTTACCATGACCAATACACATAAGTCATCTCCAATGCGTTGACAAAATAATAATAAAGAAAGAAGAGCTGACTTTTATGCCACCACTTGTAAATTCCCCTAATTTGTTAGCTGACTCAAACAAGACTCTTCATGAAAAGATAACAGTATTACTAATAATATTAATGATAATAATGATTATTAATCGATATCAATATCAACAAAGTTAAAGAAACGTCTTGTGTCGCTTATTACGACACTTTCACCGATATTCAGAACTATCTCAATACTTACAATCCTAATTTTCATTGGACTTTATTAAATGTACTTGCCGTGAATATTTGGCAGTAATATCAGTCAACAAAGACACAAGTTGTTAATATTAATATGATAATATTTTGTATTGTCAATACAAATCAATCTATAAATGTATAGTGCTATTACGTTGACAACAATACAGAAAATCAATAAATACAATGAATTTAGTGAAATAACAGCACCTTTGTAAATAATGTTATAATAAAATTTTAATGAACCTCTGATATGATACCATCACCACACTCAATAAGTTTTTTAAAACAAGATGTTTCGAACAATTCTGTTTAAGTCTGTATATATGTATACACCAATGAAAAAAAAAAAATTTTCTCGGTCTTTAGGAAATTTAAACATGTTAGTCTGCAAATTGTACATTCATTTGGCTATTTCTATAAAATATATCAAATATTTACACAAACGCCTAACGTTCATTGGAGTCAGTAAACAAAACACGACCGAATCGTCTCCACGCCACCTGTGTGCGAACAACAATCGGGCGTCTCGCTCGCACGTTAATTCCGACCTCCCCCCCGCGCGAAGGGTTCACGGTGCGGTGCAGTATGTAACTGCCAGGAAAATTAAAGTAACACTTTTGTGATAATTATGGTATAAAAATAATGTTCATTATTAATGATTGTGCTAAATTGTGGTTTTAAATCTATGACTTAGCTGATAGCACAAACAGATATATGATTAAAGAAAATATTTTAAAATAAGAACGTCGATGTAATCTGAACAACAAGTACTTAATAAAAATATGCACATAAATATTAAAAAGATTTTACTAGTAACAGTCGTCGAATAAGTCCATAAAGATATGAATAAAATCTTAATGCGAAGCAAATCCAAAATGACGTCACCTTAATATTGTTATTCTAGAAACTATTAAACCTAGTCACTTTTCTATGTCATTTTATTCCGATTGACACTCACCTAACAAATTGAATTCCGAAGTATAAGGAAAAGTGCTTTATTGATAGTTGTCAATGAGAAATACGAGAAAATATTCAGCAAACAAGAATCAAGATGTAAGTATCCACACAATAAAAATATCTCTCAATATAATACAATATTGATATACTACATAAAAGGTAGTTGCGACATGAAATCTAAATATAAAGTTCACAACAATATCACAATAAACTTCCATATAATAATCAACATTGCTTATCTTGAAAGACTGTTATTTATTTTAAAGCCTTATTTTTTAAATTTATTAAAACGTGTCACTACAAACTTATTCGTATTTAAAAACCGAATAACTTGTTTAAAAACAGATAGGCAGTATATACATTTATTTCAGGGTTTTATTTTCTTTTACTTAGCACATTAAAAAAAACGCTCACTAAAACATTTCACTATAAATTTATTTCAATAATAATAAACGCTATCACACTCATACCCCCGCAATAGGATTCCCTGTGTCGCGGGCGGCATGGACAACACAAATAACACGTCACTAACACCAATGACCCGAGAACATATATTTATCTGTCACATAAATATCTGCCCCGGCCGGGGATCGAACCTAGGATCGCTGGCTTCGCATGCAGGGTCACTACCTAAGAGGCTACGGCCACAATACAGAGCACAGCGCAGGCAGCTAGCTACCGCGCGGCGGCCGCACACAGCGACACCGGGCGAGTGTGAGTGTACGTATTACTTTATCGTTTTTATTTAAACACATATTATTTATACCTGACGACATCCCATTAGTGGATATGACGTTCACTTACACGCGACTACTTCCTTCTGCCGCGGTGTCCGACACCACGTGGCCCTCGCACCATGCTTCGGACATACGTACTAGACGTTGCCCGCAGCTTCACCCGCGTAGGATAGAACAGGAATAAAAATAATTCCACTCTATCATTGGTTGCTAGGCAACGCTTTGGTAAACACTGTATTTAATTTGATTGATTCCATCCGCAGAAGTTTGATGTTTTTTCGCGGTAGAAAGCCTATGGTACTCTTCATCATCCCAATTATCTCCACACAAAAATCATACCATACCGACGCTCCGTTGCACCGTAAAAGAAGGACAAACAAACAATCACACTTTGGCATTTATAATTATAGTATAGATATGTGCTTACTCATCCCCCCCCTCCCGCACTAACATTCTTTATGTCTGGGGTGACATGGACGGCACAAATAACAAATCAATAACAACAAATTTTAAGTATGACACGAATATTAGCCTCGTCCGGGAATCAAACGCCGGACGCCTAGTTTCATAGGCAATATCACTACCAAGGGTTACCAAAATGATTTTCGATACAATCAGGGTTTATTTATTGATATAAATAATATTATCATACATAGCTATAATAATACTGTAACCAATCAACCAACCCACACTGGGACATCGTGGTGTAGTATACTTAAAACCTTCACGAGAGACCCGTATCTTGCTATTAATAAACCGAAGCCAACTTAACTCGAAACAAAACTTCATACAAACGATAAAACCTATAAAAGTATCCGAGGACGTAAAGTTTGCATAGCAACAATTTAAATAATCCTTTTAATATCCGCACGGCTACTCTAACGGTAGCTGCTCTGCAGTAGGACGATTATTAATGCCGTCATTAATTGGCAATCCGTGACGTCATCGCTGTGACGTGGCGTTATGTGACGTGCGCTGTGATTGACGTGATTAATCAATTTTATTTGTTGACTGGAAGACCCGCCTTCAGTGGTCTACCTCCGCTCGTGGTACACATAGATCAATTATCGTTTGCATCAGGCGTTTTAATATTTTTTAGTTAATTTCATAGCGTAAACAAATGAGTACATGGAAATTACCAGCTCTATATTCGCTTTCGTTTATGTAAAAAAAATATTTCGGTACTATAATATATATTGTTCAGTTACAAAGGAGTAGGTGACCCCTAAAGTTATACTACTTGGAATGGAAACAAAATAAAATCTATACAATACATAACGAGGGAAGTATATATCTAAGACAGGTTTATTAGGTAAATGTACATAATATATATAATTATTATGTACATGTATATAGTACATATAACTTCAAACCAACTGTAAAACTTATATTAACTTTAATTAGCGTTACAAAGGAGTAAGTGACCCCTAAAGGAGACGTATAGGAAATACAAACCAAAGAATAAAAATATGTTGTATTACGTTACGAATGAAGTATATTTGTTATACACATTTATGACATAGAAGTTTATATATAACAAGCTGTGCCCGCGACTTCGTCCGCGTGGTACTTAACGAAAAGTATTTTATTTTATTTTGTTTTAGTGGTCTAAGTTAAACTTTATTACATCAGCTATCTGCCAAAAGGGTCCAGCCATTTCAGAGTTTAGCCAGAACCAACAGACAGACAGACAAAGAAAAATTGTATAAAACAAAATTTGATGTATGTACCGTATGTATATTCATATGCACGTAGTAATTGGTTATTTTAATATTACAAAGAGACACTCTAATTTTATTTATATGTATGTATGTAATATGTGTGTATGTAATATTTCCAAAATTATCTCCTAAAGAAACTGTAAAACTTATATCAAACTAACGCGTTACAAAGGAGTATATAACCCCTAAAGGAGTCAAATAGGGATAGGAACCCAAACAGAGATCTTGTAATACGTTACGAACAAAGTATATTCCTTATCCACGTGCATTATGTACATGTAGTGTGTGTTGTGTGTGTGTGTGTGTGTGCCAGTTCGGCCGCTGATAACGTTTAATGTTCGCTCCTTGATAACCGTTTCAGTTATCCGTACGCTTCTATTTGTTATTGAAAACAGTTGCCACACGGAGGAGGTTCGGTTTCGTCACGCTCCATGTTCTTTTGATTAATCAGTAAAAAGGTTTATTTTAGTCGCAGCTAGGGTTGTCACATTTGAAATATTCGAAATTAATTTTCTTAGGAAACTTTTGACTTATTCATCTGATTCTTGTGTCCCTGTTATATATTTATTTATTGTGCTAGGTATTCTTAGCTAATTTGTGGCTTATTTTACAAGTTTGTGTCAATATAATATTTTACGCTAAGTAATTCGTAGGCGAAAAAAATACGTAATTGTAGATTATAAATATTGTGTCGTTCATAATAATTTAAATACAATCTTTTAATGGAACAAAGTACACAAATACACAAAGAGACATCACATTGCAAGAACGATCACTTTATTTATAACATTAACGTATGCTTTAATCAGGAATCGAAACCGGTCCATTTCGTCACGCTACAGTCCCTACTAACAGCGTTATAGAACTGTCTGATAGTTCATGTATGCTTTATTTTATAAAACTAATTCTATTCTATTCACTTGACTTATTTTCTGTAATTATAACACAACGCCATTATGCCATCTTCTTTATTAACAAAAATAAACAGAAAAATAATTCACAAGTCAATACGTCCACAACTCCACACCGCTCGACTGTCTAAGTGGTTCCCAAAGTTGTCTGGACCCATCTAACACAAGTTCCCAAACTCGAGACCCACCTATTAATAATTCAGGGTTAAGTGTTTTCATAATTTCTTTTAATAAATTGAAGGTTAAATTTTGACCAATAAAAAAAGTAGTCGATTTCTTTCTATCATTGCTTGCTAAACACTCTTCATCCTTTTTCTGTTGAACCGTTAAAGACAAACAAACAAACACACTATCACATTAACATTATTAGTATAGATCCCAATTATAAATTATCCCCTAGCTAACCATTGTACTAAGCGTATTATATAACTAAATCTCAATCATTCACTCTCACTCAGTTAAGTTAAAACATAGTTAACTCAACAGTAAATCCAAATGTTAACGAACTGTATATATCGATGACAAAATAACTAAAGTTTAAATTCTTATCGATTTTATTCGGTTCACACTCCAACGATTGTAACTTTAATATATAGTTAAGTAGTGCGTCTGTTAGTCGTTAAGTAACTGAATAATTGATGTTATTTTAAATATATTAATAATAATTGAACGTTATTAGCTATTATTTACTATCTCTATATCTTTGTGATTTCTGTTTACAAATTTAAAGTTTATTAAAAATCATTAAAAAATAAATAACACAGATTAAATTTCATTGAATACAGATTAATATACTTGACAGATAGTCTTAAGTAATGAACTTTTAGAAGACAAAGTAGATCTGTTAGAATGAGATAGATCGTTCTATATTTAAATAAATAAAAAAATGTCTTACTGACTCGATTCATATTTACATACATAATATTTAACTTAACTAACTATAGTTTAACTTAATTAACTATAGTAGCATAATGCTAGCAAAAAACTGGTATATCTTGCTTGTACATGGAAAACTAACTAATATTCCAGTCAAAATCACTTCTATTGGTTTATCGTAAAATTTTATTTCTAGAGAATTTTGATTTACAACATTATATATGTAAAATTGGTATTATGACTCTTCTAGACATAACTTATACCGATTTTTATAAAAAAAAACACTAAATTGCGATTTTGTCAAAAGTTGATAAATTATTAGTTAGTTAGTTACTTAGTTTTTCTTCTATATTGACGATATGTTTAATAGTAAAAGTTAGCTACAAGCACTGGATACAACCAGCTTTATTCGTGGAAGGTATTAAAATGACTAAATTGTTTGAAATTTAAACAAAATGCTTAGATAAATAAACGCTTACACACTCATACCCCGTACACTAGGATTCCCTGTGTCGCAGGTGGCATGGACAACACTAATTAGACATAACTAACACCCATGACAACAAACTTTTATATGTCACATAAATGTCTGCCCCGGCTGGGAACAAACCCGGAGCCTCTTACTTCGCAGACAGGGTCAAATATTATGTATTAAGTATTTAAAAAATACTTTATTGTTTAAACTTTTTCTTCTTGTGTAAAATACAATTAAAGATATCGTTACATTTTAATTTACAAGTAAAAAATTAATTCCTTGAATCACGCATTTACTACTATTAAATAATAAAATTGACTACTATTAAATAACTACTTACTTAACTTAATTACAGTACACTTCAGTATCTACATAAATTAAAAACTATATACTATACTTATATACAATAGTTCTTTACATATATTAAATACTTGTAAATGTTGTTATAATTAGTTGATAGATAAAATACAGTAATAGCGCAAGCAAACCCGGGCGCACCAGCTGTTAACCAAAGAGAAATTACCTCGACTGTACATTGATATTTACGTGGCGCACTGTCACAGCGCTGCAGCTCGCTCGTTTTATTTTCATTAATTTATTACGAACAAGCGCGATGGCGCTCGATACTCTTTTATTGCAACTCGTTTCAAAAGTCAATTTGCAACTATATTGATGTCATATTGTAGGAAAAAGTAACATTTAACTGCAATTATTAACTGGTAAACAAACTTGTTCGTAACAGTTCACTTTATAGTTATGTTTTAGTTTTTGATCAATGCTTTAATGTCATTTGTATTTCTTCTTTATTTCGAATATCATCCAGATGATTATATTCCTAATGCCATGTTGTCCTAAAGTAAAGCATGAAGGATATGTATGTAAAATCATGCGCGTAAACGTAGAAATACTTTTTTTTGACGATTGAAAGTGATACCGGTATTTACCGGTAATTATAATGGAAATGGGGTATTTTCCGTATATACAAAATTTTCATTATGCTAAGGTAGCCTTTAAAGGCTGCTTTGAAATGGTTTTACACATTTGATGCTACTATTGCAGTTGTCAGCGTTATTATATTAAGGTTGCTAATGTGTCAGAGAGTATTGTTTTATTTCTTGAGTTAAAAGTGAATATATTTTACTAGAACGCACTAAGCGTTCAACAGCTCCAAATACACTGACATTCATATAATAAAAAGAAGTGCAATTTTAAAAATAAAAATCTTTAAATTTAATCCCTTTTATGCCACTACTTAGTATTTTATGACAATAATTAATTAAATGGCAAATATCATTTATAACACTAAAAAGCTTACATAAAATATATAGCTGGTTAAATTTACATATTCTAATTTTTATGATTACTTTTATATTTACTCTACGTTTTGGTAATCTATGTCAATATTGTTATACAATGGTAACAAATAAAAAACATATCCGTAGCAACTTATTACACATTAGTTTATTATTGTGCAATCTGTACAGTATTTCAAGTTGTTTTCAGTATTTTTACCTTCCATACTCTGTAACAGTAACTTAAAACCTTAACACTTTCGCATAACCGTTATGTTGTGAAATGTTTTATGCATTAACGCTTTAACTATTTAAACTTTCATAAATAGTAAACAAGTTTCGCTTCTGCAGTTTGCAGTGGAATTATGAAAAGTACACTAAAATTAACTTCGTCTAACTAAAAATTCATGTACAAAACATTTAATAGGACATTTGGTAATATTTGATTAAGCTAAACTTTGAAACGTGAAATTGTTATAAATAATAAAATTTTATTATTTTACTTCCAAATATTAAATTATAACCAACAATGAATATTAACGATATATTTTTATTACACAGTTCATTTTAACACCAAAGATAGTCTTAAAATATAACAATTAATAGTTAAACGTAATTTAATATATTTTTTTATTATTATTTAGCAACATCCTGTCATCTTAGTCGCTATACACATGGCGGACCATAACCTAATGATACCTAATCAATCCAACTCGCCGTACAGAGCTACAACCGTACTCGCCTCAGTTCACGGAGCAACCTTTAATATACCCACACAGGAACAACTAATTTTATGGCCACGCACACATACAAGCGCACCCCGTATACAACACTAAACCTTTACACGTGTAAATAGGGAACATTCTCGCGTACAAATCCCACTTCCGACCTTTCGGAACTAGAAACGACGTAACCAAGTCGAGCGTAAGCCGAATCTGTGGATTGTTTTCAGAATTAGAATTTTAATGCGCTTACATTAAGGTTCAATTTATTATTGATAATACACATTATTAGTACACCGATATCGTCTTTGTTACAGTGTGATAAGGTCGATTTTAGTACGTAGATGTTTGTGAATAGTGACGTAAGGGTCTATTAGGTTTTTCGTTTATTTTTCAAGTTTAATCTGTGCTAAATCTAGGCTGTCCTAGAGTCGGCGCTCAAAATAATTAACAAGCTATGCGTTCTATGATGGACTTATCCTTTAGCTGTTTATTTACTAAACATAATAAACTAGATCTCGCCCGCGGCTTCACACGAGTGTTAAGAACAGTGATATCATTTCTATCATTGGTTGCTAGGCAACGCTTTGTTGACATTTTCCTTAAAATTAAGGAAAGGCAGAAATATACATTTTAATGGATCTTCCCACCTAA
>DWPA01004793.1:0-12474 GCA_018251375.1 Calpodes ethlius | reverse complement strand
AGACATTACAAACAGACTTATATAGGAATTACCCCCACTTTTCCTACTACTACCCCTTAAGATTGCTAACAATATATATTATTCGTATAACTTATCAGCTTAGAAATGAAACAACAATTGTAATAACACTTGATGTGAATTATATTCGCACAAACAATAAACAAATGCACAAACATTTACGTGTCATAATCATAAGGGAAGAGGGGACACAGTACACCGAAGATTGTGACAATGTTATCTTCCTAATATATCATTCGTCCATGAGGCTGACATTCACCAAGGGTAGGCGATAATGCTCAAATAGTAAATTTAAAGTATAGGATTTTATCACTTCCCAACCCCAGCGGATTTTCAACATTCATCTAGGTGTTCGCCATTACAAAACTTGCGATTAAAAATTTGAAAAACATTTTTTAAACAAAATATATATTATGTAATTATTAACAATCACATACAAATAGTTCCAAATAAACAACATATGAATATTTCTTCAAAATAAAGAAGTTCGACTCACTGTGTCCTATCTTCCCGTTGGTATAAGTTTTTACAAAACTTTTCCTTAATAAAATATGTACATCACAATGATTACTAATATATATAAAATATTTATGAGCCTGATACAAACATGAAGTCGAGTCCTGGTCAGATCGAATTAAATAACACAATATCTGTAAAGTATTAACAGACGTCAAATATCTTTTTTTTATTTTCTTCCTTTTCATTTGTCGCAATAACAATTATTTCTTCATTGATTTGAATTACGTACCTCAACGTGTATATCTTTATTAGAATTAAGCCAGCACTATAACCCGTACAACCCTATCCATCACATTACTATCAAGGACCTTGAAATCACAGACATTATTTCAAGAAATACTGGTGAAAGCAAACGAATATACAAACAAATTCATCGCGAAGTAAATATGTAATATCCATGAAAGTTATACGAAACATAATTAGTCTGTGAATCACGACCCTGGACTATCTTTTTCATTGTAACTGTAAGGAATTGTTCATACTGATCCACGCTGATGGATCTGGTCGAAGAATAGCGCGTAGTCATATTGATATCTTTTCAAAATTAAAGTCGCAGTGTCGTACAAATTAATTGGACCACTGTACAATAAAAACAGTACAGTACTCTATAGATGGTATGAATTTTAAGTATTTTATAAGAACTTATTTCTTCAGCCCTAAATAGTAACATTCAAACACAACTAAATGGTCGCTTTTTCTTTGAACGGTACGAAAATAACATTATACACACTTATATATGTATTGTATTACATTTATATATGTATTGTATACAAACGGAAGCTTCCATGTGTAAACACAAATGACTTGGTTCTTAAAGGAGCTGCCACATCAGTGTTAAGTATTATTTTGAAACATTTTATTATTTTAATTATAAATTTGCGTCATAATGTCCAGTAAAGAAGCAGACAAACATGAATATCAACATATCAAAAGTTTCCCAACTGTCTTCTAAATATCGAGTAATCATAGACAAATCTAACGTATAACATAAATTAAAACTAAATGGATTATAATGACATAGACAAACATTGTGATATCTGTAGTTCACTAATCTAAATCGAACCATCGTTATAAACGTTTCAATATAACAGCTATTTGGCTAACTTTGTCAACAAAGTAATGTGGATTACTTGGTCATAAAACAAAGATTTTTCATATTGTACCCTTATAAAAACGGGTATATATGTATGGCAACATCTCACTAGACGAAACCATAAGTATAAAAACACAAATACGCACCTACTTATTGCAAGTATTTCATATTTATTATATAAATATGGTAGGTACTCGTGGCACATAATAATTTCTACGCTCTAACATTGAACAGTCGTTAAGCCTGCCTGAGTTACGAGCTGAAAGTACGTAGGTTCAAAAAAATTGGATTGAGCAATTTAATTTATGTAAATCGTAAACAAATGGTAAAGCAAGGAAATGTGTTGAATGAACCTACATGATCTATTTCTCAAATAAAGTAAATTTTAAAATAATTTATCTATCAAATTAAATAAAATTTAAAATATTTATCCATCACTAATGAATGTAAATACATACTCTGTGGAAAATGATGCAAAATTTAACACATTTTATTTCTCAAACCAATGTAACTTTAATGTATGTGTTAATAATGGAAATATTTATGTTATAAAGTACAACATTAAACCATTCATTCCTATTTTTGTTTGAAGCAGTACCTATTACAAACAGGTACCTATTAAAAATGTAATACATTATGTTTATCATCTAATCACGCAGGTATACCAACTTCACGTTATTCGAAGAAATATAAAATATACAACTTATTTATACAACAGGAATGTACGAATTAAAATATGCGGTTACAAAGTAATATAGGAAGGAAGATAAACTTTGACTTTTTCAGTCTTACTTCGATGTATTTATTTAATATACATGGCACTATAAGGATCTAAGTACTTACATGACCGTAGGAACATCATCAATATATAAATTCATTGTAAAATTAACAATACAAAAATACATTTGGATTTTTAATTTCTGAGAAGCGAAATAGCTCATTTGTACATTCCTCAATCCATTCGAATATTTTTACAAATAAAGTCATCACATAAGCCTCGCAGTAAAATAACGATGTCCCGTATAAATATATAGCGACTCCTTAAAAATTTTAATGTATGCATACACCTTGTATAACGCGAATATATTTTATCATAACAATATTTTCAGAAATAAAGCCAATTTAATAGTTCCAACTACGAATATCGAACACAAATTTCTGTTAACTGCCCGCGTCAGTCGTATGCCGTTGTTAATTTATTAACGACAAAAAATACAATAAACATGTAACCATAGAACAAGCTTCCATTTTTTTTATTTACTAATTTTGGATCGCTCTTTACTAGTTTGCTGATGAAAAATGTCCTTGGACATCTGAAAATGGGTAAATAAAAAAAAATGTATTTTTACTTCAACGCCGTACTCTCAGCGCCCCTATTACAACTACTTTTCTATCAAAAAATCATTTAGCTCAATAACTTATCCAGAGATATTGAAATCGGCGGCATCATCTTGCCAAACTTCTGTGTATAATTTCGGATTATTACTGAATTTCGATTAAGTTAAATAATAAAGGGTTGGTCATTACAGTTTTCAAAAGATAATTTCAACAAACAGGGTAAATCAGATGGAAGCTTATTCATAAACAGTTCCTAAAAACATAAACTAAATTCAGATAAAAAAATGAGCTGGTAATATTAATCTACTTCACACCACAAGCGTACAAATCTTCTTTACATGATTATATTACATCACAAATTACACAATCCTATAAAAACCCTGTGCTATCTTGTCTGAGTCACGATAAAAAATAGATGATTATTCATTTATTCAACGTGGTTATTATTTACAAATTAAATTACACACTAAAGTAATGAGACTATTCACAACAATTCATGACATCATTGAACTAATTCAACATACTTATAATAGTTTTCATACAATATCATAAGTGAATATGCCACAGTAATATATCGAATATCGAGTTAAGCAAAATAGGGATTCAACTTCCATATAAAACTTTATAAATATTATTAATAGTTACATTTTGACGTGTATAATATACTTGTTAATGCAATTTAACTCCAAAAAGAGATAGAAATATCTTTTAATAAATTTATGATTTATTTTACAGATATTATGGTATTACTAGTTACAAGAATTAATAAAAAAAAAAATCAAATAAAATTCACACCTTTAGCAAGTTATAAAATATTAAACAATGTCTTCTCTACCGCCAAATCCCTGACAATACAATTATTATATACAAAAGGACGCTAAATAAATTCTAGTAATATCACAATTACAGCCAAAATTTTGGCCAAAGCCTAATATCTAAAGGGTCAATTCCATTTTATTTACAACATCGGAAATAGACAGAGCAAAATATATAAAATTTCCTTGATATGACGGTTCAATAACATATATCCAATATAATAAAATAATTGACACAGTCAAGATAGCCGAACAGAGCTAGAGTAACTAGTGCTTATACACAGGCAATTTTTCACAACAATTATGATTTATCTCTCCTCGATATATCTTTGCTATAACTAAGTCAGGTCATCATTTCGTTTGTAATTATATGCCAATTTATTCTAAATTTAAATTAGATTTGACCATTCGTTCAGCAAAGATCGATGTTTCATTCGAACCATTCTGTCTTTAGTCATTAGTGATTATAGTCAGGCCAGCATATTAGGATACAATCGGTAACTAGTATGTAGTAGTGTAGTATATAGTAGTTACGATAGAATAGTAAAAAAGAAACCGACCCTAGCCAACCCGATTGTACGGTGTAGTATATAGAAAGCCCATTAATTATTGTCGAACAAATTGCCTATATATAAGCACTCTAAGAGATTACGAATGGCAGGCCCGTGACGTGGGCTTGGGCGGAGGTCATACGCTAGCGCCGAGCAATCGCTCGTCTGCCGAATGCTCCTCTTCATCAGACCCTGACTTCTCCTTCTTTATGGACTGATACCTCACCTAGATAAAAAATCAATACAAGCTTATTAGATCCTATGAATGTGTTACGCCACTCATGATATTTTTCATCTATATTTACAAACATTCATTAGTTCACATCCGGTCTTAATATGTTATCAATATATGTGAAAATAGACTCCCGCAGCGGATTCAAATACAGTTAGTTATGCAAAATCAATTTGTAATTAGTGTTTTATTTGTTTTCAAAACCAAACACCGAGGAGTTTATTTCACCGTTTCTTTTCCTTTTTAATGAGCCATCTTTTCTGAACAATGGTAGTTTTAATAGAATTGACGTTCATAAAAGCACTGTTTTAATAACTACACGAAATAAATAATTTAAATTTATATATAATTTTTAGTAACTTGCAGAACCACTGTTAAAAAGTTACAAACACATATTGTTCGTAGTTACAACTTAAGCAAGAATACGGGTAGATGGAATATTAGAAATAGTAATTTCCTATTTTCGTTAGTTAGCAGATTTAGTGGTCTTTACATTGTGACTTCTATTCAATTATTTCACAATTTTTTAAGTTGTTAAAGATGCGATAATATATAACGAAACGAAATAATTATCATGACATTTGATCTCTCGTCATATTGTTATGATTTTGTCTTTGAGTAAGTCATTCATAATACTGATATGTGAGTATACTATCAAAAATAGTTAAAAATATATTACCTTTGTTTTAATTTTACTGCTGACACCTCTCGGTCGATACATTAAGAAGTTGTCTGTTACCCAAAATATTAAAATCTGGAAATAAAAAATGCTGACATATGAACCGTAATTCTTTCTAATTAAATAGGAAGCAAAACGTATTAATTAATACTATGTAACTATTAAGATAACTTAGAAACGTTGCTAATCTTATGATAGTTAATACCAAAACTCTCTACTAACTAAAACTGAAAGTCGCAATCCAAAATCTAATTATTGCATCGACATGATCAGTACAGATAAACGCAAATTTAGGTCTCTTACGTATCTAAACTCGTACTTACATTAACAAAGAAGGGAATGATGAGCATGACAACGGCGAGCTCAAGCCGCGGGTCGGACACCGGCGAGAGACGCAGCGTCGACAGCACGGCCACGACGGGTGGCAGTCGGAGCACCAGCGCCAGCGCTGACTTGGCGAACGTCGCCAGAGCCGCGTACAGTACGCACTGACACAACCATGCACTGCACATTGGCGGTTTACCTGTATACGAAAGTGGCGTTATGGCATTAATTTAAGGTTTACAAATTGATTCACCAACTTAGTCAATGTTAAAGGTTATAGCTTTTTGACAACATTATAAAGTACTCTTAGTATTCCAAGGGATCCTTATGATGCTTGTCTTCACCGATGCAAGTGATAGTTAATTTTCAAACATAGAAACTAAAAATTAGACGTGCGGGCTATATTCTAACCCAGACCTTAGACTTGTGATAAACGTTAAACTGCTTAAGAATGAATGACTTCCGGAAAATCTTAAGATTAACTCGATACATCATTAACGCTGGTTTAAATTCAGCGATAACTTTCTCTAAAAGAGGAGACCTTTTCAGGTATTCTTATTAAATTGTAGTTCCACGACACCGACCTATCACGCAATCAAATCAAATGACGCAATGGTGCAACGTGGTACGCGAGCGCCGACCAATTTAATCTAAATTTGTCTACTAGTTTGACCCATGAATCACGGACCATGATTCTTTTAGTGGCCGTGATTCTCTTAGTGGAGAAATGTAAGGTATTGACCTCGGAATCAAATTACTTTGAATGTGAAGATGAAACCTTTTGAATGGTGATTTTTGCTTGTTTCCTTTTAGTCTACGTCAACTAATTTTCATTTTTAAGTCAAAATTTAATTTATTTTGTTAACCAATTGAAATAAAACAAAACACTACATATGGCTCCAAGTATACAATATAACTGAAAACCGCTTTCAAATCAGTTCAAATCAACAAGTGTCACTTTTGTTCAGAGAAAATGAAAACAAGAACAAAAATGCCCAAAAAATGGGTAATTCTTTTATTCATTTGACTGCAACTTATGATAGAAATGATCTCATTTTAATAAATTTATACTTATTGGATTCTAAGATAACGCTCTTTTTAATGCCAACTCTACCCCACTATTTGTCCAGGAAGGTAAATGGACTTAATTAGCAAAACCCTACTCACTATTTTTTCTATTACGAATTAATTTGGACCTGAGTCAATAAATCACTTTTAAAACAACATATTCGTAAGATAAGCGTAAACAATAGTTAGGTATCGATAAATTACGACATGGCAAAGCAATTACGTATTCTAGAAGCATTGTGTAATTACTCTAAGCTACTTAGACCACGATAAGACCGGGCGAGCACTAGAGGTCAAATAAGTTTTAACGAGAACTCTTAACGCATATGACTCAAAGATAACATTGATACGATATTAAGCGTTTTTATTTATTTTAAAATATATTGAATCGATTTTAAATACGATTAAATGCTCTTTAAGTGTTATACTGATGGTGGCCATGCAAGGGGAAAGGAGGGCAAGGAGAACAATGACACAATATTCATGATATCTCCCCTCCCTTGAACCAGAAACTGATAACGCCTTTGATTATGTTCATGAGTGAGAAACGAAAAGTAATTCCTTTTCTATTTGCTATGTCTACATCAGTAAAAATAGCGTCTTATTGTCCTAATACATAACCAATGTCAATTGAATTACCTTTTCCTATGAAACATTTCCACGATTCTGTGTACCACGTAATATTGTTTGTACAAGAGCTTAACAGTGAGTCACTTGCGTAATTTTAACTCGGCACTATGTCAATGTACAGTAAATTGATAAATTGGAATTTAATATGTTTGTATTTCAAATAAAACCTCCATTGTGGCGACATTATAATTAAAATTGGGAAGTAAGTAATGGTCAGGGTAAAATGAAATAATATCACTTTGATATACCATTGTGTATCAAAAAAATATTAAAATGATGATAATGAAACCTGACTGCCTGCTCATGCTTAGGTGGAACTAGAAAATGTGAATGCATTCAACCAGAATTTATAATTATAGTCAGTGACACCAATGATTTGCAATAAATCTCTGATAGAATGACAATCCTGTTTGAATTAAGACTTATATGAATTTTTAAACTTCAAGAGTGAGATAAAAATCAGGTATGAGGAAAGCGGATGAGCAACATTGAATTATTTAATTAGTATTGGTATTTATATTTACTTATGTATAATGCAAGTAGCCCAATTGGTAGTACATACTGCCTGATGAGCCATTGCTATAAATTAGATATTAAATTAGATTTCTAGGTTTTTGCTTGAGTCAGATGAGTTGTATCACTTTATTATTATTATTTAGTGATTGAGCAAGGGACACGTATCCCAAAGGCCACTGTGACCAAATTTTGATCTATTGTAGCCATACCCGTTTAAGAGCTAGATTTGGTCGCCAAGTCCCATGGTTTTGATGAACTGTAGGATATTCCTGGGTACCATATCTTTGATCTTACTGGGGAGTATCATATTTGCTCCCAGTATACGCCTTCTGCAATGAGTTATGGCCATACTGTCGCTAGGTTATGGATTGGAGTTTCCTCTGCCTCGCTGCAGAATCTGCACGCTGTGGTGCTGCTCAATTGGTAAACTTATGCTGAACTCTTAGCTAATCTATGCAACGACACTTATAGGGTCCAAAACAATTATATTTTTTCATTTGGACCCAAGTACACATAGCGTATAAAATTTCCATTACAATCGATGGAGTAGTTTCAAAAATTTTTGCAGCCCAAAATCGTGGTACCAGATTTTCAAATAGATTTCATTTGGCCACATAGATCAGCATTGGCATCGGGTATAATCACCCAAAAATATGTCAATACTCTAATTTCTCTCACAAAAAAAGACATATCAACCCCAAAATTCCTAAAAGACTTCCAAAATACGAGATACGCCAATAAAATGTCTTGGTGATCATTAATTTATATATTCCGGTATAATTTACTATATAATGCATACTTTAAACATAAGTATTCGTAGGGCACATGTGCCTATACTTTATCAGACGCTCATGAGCTGTTTAGCAGTTTCATGGACAGGTGACATAAAGAAGATAAGTGGTAGTGGCTGGATGAGATCAGTGGAGGACTAAGTGTCATGGCGTGAACTGGGAGAGGTATATGTTCAAATAGTTAAAGTTGAATATGAGGATGATATTGAAGTACATGTACTCGAGAAACCCCAAGAGAGCTGAGTTGAGGTGAATTCTTTAAAAAATGAAATTAACTCGAGATATAAATCTTACCTCTGCCAAGTCGTTTCTATTTAACCTGTGCCCAAAGTATTTAACTAACCTGCAGTGTGGCGAAACTTCCCGTATCAAGTTATTGTTTGTTTCAACAAAAGCAACTTGCCAGCGAAGAGTACTCGGAATGACTTTGAATGGAATTTATGAGCTTTAAAAGTTCAGGTTGAGTTTTAAAACAATTTTGTATTTATTTTAAGACTAGCGTAGCGCAATGGTTACCATATCGGACCGTCACTTGAAGGGTTCTGGGTTGAATTCCTATAAAGGTTTTTAAGTTCTTGTCTTGTTTTTTTCCTTAAGTGACATACACTTACTGTTAATGGAACATTCTATTGGTTAAATATTTTTTTAATTAGATGAATAGTTTCGAAGACAATCTCCTCAAACATTACCTCTTTCAAATATGAGTTCATTGCCTTTCCGCTTCTTTTAGGATTTCAACATTGGATATTGGAATTAATACTACACATTTAATTATATTTCCTTTTCGTATATCGTTATTTACTGTTTTACCCAAAAGCCGCCTGGAAGTGACTTCTACTTTAGCGATAGGTGACCTTTTTACACGATACATTATTTTATCTGATTACTATACGATTGTATTTTTGTTTACAAATAAAAAGTCTTTGTATTGTATTGCATAGTCAATCAAATTTATCCATCAAATTTTTATCAAATTTTATGACTATAAAAGTACGTAAGTTTATATATTAGATTATCCTATAATAGGCGATGTCAGACATGAAAAAAGTAACTATTAACCGCGGATCTTTTGACCGTCTACCACGTCACCACAAAACCGTAATAGTAAGCAAGTTGAACCCTCGAAAGAGAATCGAGGAAGAATTCAAGAAAACAAAAGAAACTCGCCTTCAAAGCACACTTTGCTTTGAGATTTATGAGCTACTTGTGCGGTAACCAGGATTGCAGACTGATTTTTGAGGATTTTCTATATATTGTGATATATTTGCCATTATAGAACTTATGTATCTATATCAATTTGTATTAAAGTATAATTAATTTAATAGAAATTATAAAAATCATGGGACAAGATATTATTTGATTAACGGAAATTTTGATCTAAAGAAGAAACTCAGTGTGTATGCCATATAAAATTATCCCAATCTTTCTCAAATGTTGGATCTCAAATCTCTTTCTCACGTGACGAATCCTTTGGTGACTGACTCAAAAGAAGGTATCGGGATTTTAAGCAAGCTAGGTGAATTCTCTCAGTAGTTTAATAATACCAGTAATAAAATTAATAACTAAATAATAATGTTGATAAAATAATATTTACGTGAAACCCTAAAATCAAGAAGGGCGGCGCCTTTTATTACTTTCTACAACTCATGGTTTAATGGCATGGGATTAGGCCTTATCTGTTACGAACAATGTTAGCATGACCACTATTTTCCAAAATTATACATGGAAGACTTCAACCCTTAATGAGTTCCTGGCAAGGCATGGGTTCTTGATGATTTTGTTTGTTCTACCAAGCACGCAAGAAAGAAAATTGAGAATTGAGAAAATTTGTCACTAGCGGTCATCGTTTCTGATACCAACAGCACCCACTGTCTCTTAACTCTGTTAAAACGTAGTAACTAATCGATGTCTTTATATGGAAGACACATACTTAAGAGAAAATAAAATTAATTAACCACTAGCCAAAAAACTTTCTGAGAAGTAGAATACTAAAATAAATATAATTACTCTTTTGACCTTTTATAACTTCATTGAAAGATCCTTTTAATATTTTTTAAATGAGCTTCGTCGCATCTAGTTTTCACTAATGGTTTGTAACAGTTTTAGGTTAATATTTAGTATTTATTTTATTTTCATTGGTTTACAAATGAAAAAGATACCCAATTGAAAGACTTTCGATTAACCATTATTCCGAATATAGATACTGAGACATGTTTTTTGAAACAAAGCGATTGCAGATACTAGTACCAGGAAAAAATACAAAAGAGGGTACCCGCATTTGAAGGTAAAACAAAATGATCCTTAAATTCCAAAACTCATAGTATCCCCACAGAAGTGGTCCGTCAGCAAGTTGCCCCACCGGAAGCGAAGTGCTGGGGCCCGCCCCGACGACATCCTGCCCCGTCGGTCTTTCACTATTACCTGTAGTATTGTGGGAAATGGGGATGTTATATAAAACTCACCGAATATAAATCTCATTTACTTTATCGAGTGCATGTGAGATACTTGGTCTCGTTAGGCTAAGTGAGGTCATTGACTTAAATTTACTAAATAAACTTCGTTTCTTTTACGATAGAAAAGGATAATAATTTAGAAGTAGAATATCCAGAATATTCTTTGTCGAATGTTCAGTTTGAGTCAATCAATATATACTTTTTAATTACTCTAATTATTATTAATTTTATTTTGACGAACAGTGTAGAGTAATGGTTACCGTAAAGGACCACCATTAAATGTTTCCTGGTTTCGATTCTCAGAGAGGAAGAAATATGACAAACAATCTCATGTCACTATGTTGGTCCGATAAACTTTGAAACTGCTCAACAGATTTTGATGAAATTTTGTACACTGTGTTTATTTGTGTTCGATTTAAAAAATTAAATACTTTTACATTTGACAGGCGATGACAGGTGTGACAGGTGACAATCGATGTTTACTCAGGGCGGTTTTGGATAAAATCACATATACATAGGAAAGTTAATTGATAATTTAATAACATAATCACTACTTTTTGACAGTCGCCAGGTATTTAATCGATTAGAGGATAATGGATAGAAAGAAATCAAATGTTAAATATATTTAAATTCCTCCATATCATAAGTTATTTTATTTGAAGATCATTCGGTAAAAGTATATTTTAAGGTCTGGTGTACCAGATGTGAAAAAAGGGATCATCTAAATTTATAAATATTGAAAAGGCGCCTGAAATCATCTACCAGATTGTCTTATCTAATATTTATAAATAAATGCGTGAAGGAGAAACCTTTGTATCCATTTTTCAGAGTAATACACACATGTAGTCTCATGTTTGATATAGTAAAAGTTTACATAAAGATGCGTGGTTTGAACGTTGGTTTCCCAAACGTGGGGGCGTGAGTTCGAATCCTGCACGCACCTCTCATTTTCAAAAAAAGTTATGTACGTCTTACAAGTTAAATATCACTTGCTTCGGTGAAGGAAAACATCGTGAGGAAACCTGCACACCCGAGAGTTCACCACAATGTTCTCGATGATGTGTGAAGTCTACCAATCCGCACTTGTCCAGCGTGGAAACCCGAGCCCAGCAGTGGGACAATTATAGGTTGTAATGAATGATGAAATATACATTTTTACTATAACTAATATTATAAATTTTCACCGCGAAAAATCATTTCATTTCTGTGCGAAGATCCATTGGAGATTTAAGAGAAATTTAAAGAACTGTTCAACAGAAAAACGTCGCTTGCCAACTAATGATAGATAGGAATCGACAACCTTTTTATTGTTCATATTCATATCCATATTTATTTATTTGTAAGCATAGATATGTTGTTCCTTTTAAGCATGCGGGCGAAGCCGCAGGCAACATCTAAAACATAATATGTACAAATAAAATGACATTTAAAATCACAATCTAAACCC
>DWPA01004792.1:0-12475 GCA_018251375.1 Calpodes ethlius | reverse complement strand
AAAATCATAATTTTATCGCATTCAAAATACTCAAGTAATCATTAAGGTTTGTATTGAGTGCGGAATCTTTTAGAACTCAAAATGTACCTATCAGCGACACGTCATATTATTTGTAATAGATAGCAAAGGAACTTAGTGTATGCGGTCAAGTTTCAACGCGAAGTGAACAGTTTTTGCGTTTTCATACACTTTCTGTTGTCACTGCGATTGAATTCGACTGTTTATACAACGAAATAAAACAAAACATATTCATCATGTTATTCATTCATAACATTATGTTATAACCATGGTATTATCATCATGATGAACGTGGACCCGATGCATAGAATTTCATCAATAATGACGCTCAAACATTTATCCTAACCAACTTGATTAAATATTAGAACTCAATAAATAAAATTATGACAGTGCATTATAATGCATAAAATTATTACGTAGATTCTAATCTTGAACATACAATCATCCTTACCAATTTCCTTGCTAAGATCTAACTGGAAATCAATACCCCGAACAAGTCTTCCCGATCTTTTACGTATCAATGACTCGATATTCTTAGAAATATAATTCACTTTATACTTCAAGAATATAATCGTAAAGCGCCGCGTGTGACAGCTCACGACTTCACAACTAGGTATCGGCTCCAATAACGCCCGAGCTATTTTTGTTCGGTTATACATCTACTAATTTATAGAGCAATAAAGTTTTACTTGTCACTCATGCTGGATTTATGTCCGTCCGACCTAAATGCGGTTTCTTCCGCTGACGAATTTCCTCGTGTCAACGTTCAACTCTAAACAATATGTGATGCGTACAGCGTAGGCGACAGAGGAGACTCCGGAACATTTGTATCCGTCCATCTGTGACCGAATGTAATGCGGAACAAAGGAGTTTGTCTTCTGATGTAACGTATACAAAGTCTAATTTCCTGAACCTGTCTCAAATACATGTTTAGTTTTCGCTGGTCTTCATTAGAGCGAATTGTCAAGGGACTTTCGACTTTGTAATGATAGGTTTAGAATGTAATTTGCGTTGGTCTTAGAGTTTGTCTTGGAACTTTGTCGAAGCCAAGAGGAGTTAATCGCGCAGGCGGCGCCGACGGTGTCGTCGGGACGCCACCGTTCGAACAAACAGCCGTCGAAGCGTATCGAGGAAGGATGCTTAACACTTGCACCTCTAATTATATCCCTGGAAACACTGTGGAAACAAATACCGTGTCTTTTCAGCTCCCATCGCCCACATTCTTCGTGGACTCATTCGTCAAATGTGCAAATAGTGTTGTTTACTGTCTTACTAATGAGATTTCTGCATGACATGTTTATGGGAAGCAATATCTTTAACGCTTCCGCTAATACATAAATTTTATCAATCTCAAATTATAGTTGTTTGAGTTAGCGGAGGTGTTAAAATTGTTCTTGTTTTCTTTACTTCTGAAATAACGTAATTGATGACAATGTGCTGTATGTTTAAAAATAGAACCCCTAACTGAGTGACTCGTCAATTCTTTATCTACAGACTCTGAGAGTAAAAATTTTGTACATAGGTTACTTTTAATTTGTAGATAAATAATCGATAAAAGAACTCATCTGAAGGTCATCAAGTAATATTCTCAACAGTTATTAGGTAGTAGCCGTTACTTCAGGACAGAATATTAGATTTCCAACCTATGGTGTCTGGTGGTGGTTTAGTTAGACGAACGAAATAACTTATAGAGTAGAAAAGTTAAATGATAAATTGATTCAGTATTTAACGACTTTAAAATAATCCTTTTGGAGTTAAGATTACTGGAAGTAAAACTACATCAATTCTAAGGAGTTTCATAGTCCTACAATCAAGTTAGATAAATATTGCAAAATGATTAGAATAAACGACTGATATTAACACTTCGGATTAATTTTAAGTTTGAGAGCGTTTTAAAATAATGTAAAATTTTCTCCGTCACAAAACGTTCACAAACATCAAACAAATAAAATCAAAGTAAAACCAAACACAGCTGGCAGTTAAGAAAGTTTGACATAGTGTCTCCAGAAAAGCCGCAGAGAAAAAAACTTTAAACGGTGTAAAAGTTTCCCAGAAGAACATCGAGGACAGGTTTGTTTAGACTGGGCGGGCACCAACAGATGTCACTGGCGACGACGTACATAGTCACAGAAATAGACGATCGCATAAACTCATCTGTGTTGACCGGCCAAAATTTTATGATCTTGTTGACACCCCGAACGGGAAATACGAATGAGGTTATAAAAACTGGCAACCCTTTTATTACTGTAATAAACTAATCATTATTGCAGAAATTGTTAATTTAATGACCGTCAAAATTGGCTAATTATCACGTAATTATATTTAAATAATCTTCATTACTAAGTTTTGGAATACAAAGCTGTCAAATAATCGAACAAGGCTAGGAAAGAGCAACGGAAGGTAAAACCGACATTAACAGCAAGAAGAAACAGATCTGCTTGTTGGTCCTTCGAGACTACAACTAAAACTCGTATAAAAGATTTCATAGATGAAAAAAAGAAAATTGGTAGTTGATGTATTTATTGTCATTTTATTTACTTATTATTAAATAGATCATTGACGTACTTTGCACCATTACATGATTCTTATTACATGCTTGTTAAATATTTATCTTTCTAGGCGCACATTTATGAGTGACGATAACAAGGTATCGGGTGTTTATCTGAATACACGATTAGAAGAGAGTGGCTTTGACTTCGAGATTGAATATGGATATAATACATTAATAGTTAAAAAACAAAAGGACGCTTTTATAGTGCAAAATATTTAGAAACAATGCTGTTCACCATTGAAAAGTTTTCTCGTCTTATCTTACTTATCAAAAAATTGCATTGCCATAAAATCGTAAGCAATTTGTAATTTTTTTATTTGATAGGATTAGTGGGAGTAATTCTAATACAGCTTGCAAGATTTGACCTTAACAAACATACTAACATACTAGCAAACATTGTATGTTAAATCTTATATAACAATTGGAAACAATCTCACATTGTTACTGCGGTATTAAATAATAAACTAATATAACTGAGTGTAATGGATAATATTAGTGAACGAGTTGCTATCCAATAGGTACGAATATTGAAGATTCCCTAATACTTGGAGACTTTCAATATACCGTATCGATAATGATTAATGATATGGCTTATCTATGGCTTAAAATGGCTTAAAATGGCTTAAAATATATCGATGTAACATAATGTAATTACTGAATTGTAAATTATAGTGTTTTATTTTTATGATGTGCTCTTGTATATGATAGTTCACACTGCACAATATCAGTATTAAATTTCGCTTATATTAAGAAATTGTGGATAATCGTTTTAGAACTTTAACTAAATATATCAAGAAAAATACGCAGTTAACTTAAAACTAAAACAATAGACACAAACAAAGATATACGAGCACAAATATCGCACATAACACACTCATACAAATGTTGTTGTCATTTAATGTTCTTTAAAGCTGTCCTTGTAAAATAAATTAATAAAATAGATTAACATATTTTATAATAGATTACAAATTGGTCAATAAAAATATTTTTATTTTTATTCTTTTCATATGTTTATGAATTGCCACTGTCATTTGTGAAATTTATTAATATTGGTGTGGTCTTAGCGCCAGAGGTTGAATATTATATTTATATTATAAAGTATCTAATTTATATAAGTGCAAGTCAAAGATTCCTCAAGAGGCGTCAATCTATCAATTCGTGGAAGTAATGCGCGTCATAAATTAAAAATACAAGATGACCGCAGCTTTACATTGCCGCGTCTCACCGCGTATACGAATGCGATAAACTATTAAAAAAATCATAAAATTATGTATGAAAAAAGGTTTAATACTAACACTTCAGCTTAAAGATTTTATAATAAATTTAAGTCAATTAAATTAAAACTGATGCCGATAATCGATGTTTTTCATAATAATAATTACGTTGGATATACAAATGAGTATTCAAATTGAATTTGAATCGGTGAAAGTAATTTGAGCGAGGATAAAAATAGAAGATCAAACGAACTTACCTTGTAATCCTCTATGATTATATCAAGCAATCTGATTCATTCGAGATAATGACTTAACTCGAACATAAATGTACAGCGTAAGTATAAGTAGCAATATTTTATTGTATGCCTAAAATAATATTAAATAGACACTGCTCAATATTAATGATTGTAATGTATTGATTATTTATATGCAATAAACATTTCTTTCTTTCGAAATACTAATAATAATAAAATTTTTTTTTTTATGAATTGTGTTTGAAAAATATCATTTTTTTTTTCAAATGAATCCCATCACCCTCGCGTCTAGTGAAACATAAACATTAAACGCCACCAAAAGCCAATTTGTCTTCTCCAAAGCAAACATAAAATAAGCCACATCAAACGAGGCGTTTTAATTGAGCGGAAAGAGTGATTCCATTGACAAAATCCATTAATGCCGTGTCGGTATCGCGAGCAATTAGTAAACAAATGAGCCGAATGACAGATCGGGACGCGAGGAGTTGGCATCGTGACAACGGATGGAATGACGTTAAGGCACGTCGAATGCCGACGACTAATTTGTTAGTAGTCTCGGTAATAGGATTAAATTTGTAATCAATTAGGATCAAGTTGTTTTAATTCAATTCGTGGGTTTGATTTGGCATTATATTTTTGTTTGTTCCATATATTCTAGGGATATGCGTGTTGAAAGCTTTGTAGTAATATATCATCTCATTTGTTATTAATTTGTTATTCAAAAACAACAAGAGAATTGTGTGCACATGTTAGTTCTCGTATAATAGACACGTACGCAGTCAAACTTTTTTATGACATATTAATTATTCTTTTGTAATTTATTGATATTGTTATTATTATTTATGACAAATAATAACTATAATTATATTTCAAACCACGATTGATAAATATAGAAAGATCATAACAATACATTATAAACCACATAGCTATAATTTTACTAAAAACATTCAAACAAATATTATTAGTTCTAAAATGTATTAGAAAAATAAAGTTGACTAAAGAATTCCCCTTAAGTTTAATAAGAATAACGGCTTATGAGCGGAGTGGTGACAGAACATGTGTCGTACAAAATGGTAGATGATGGTACAAGCCCAATGAAACATGGTGACGACTGCCATTAACACGTAAGATAGATAGCTGGTCCAAGTGATAAAATTTGTTCTCTAGTAATTTAAAGATAAACAGTTTAATATTTTGTAAAGATATTAAAGAAGAAATAAATGCTATACATGCACGTAAGCTGTTTCTCCAAGCAACTTAATTTATTACATTGTTTTAAACTGATACAAAAATTGGAAAATTATCCATAATTTCGAAATTATGGATAATTCCAAAGTGGATTTTTTTTTTAAATAAATGTTTGCATTATATAATTATGTACATGAAAAATTGTTATCAATGGTATATGTATAACAAATATGTATATGTACAAAATAACCCGTAAAATACAAGGCTTAGTATTCTTATTTTTATGTCTATAACAAATTATCAAGTTAAACTTCTAAACTGAAATTTAGTTCAATTTGAAGTTACAAATATAATGCCTGCCAACTTAAAATACAATAAAATGTATACAAAAACAAGCAGCTAGAAAATCTTGTTCAAAAGCCCAATCCATAACAATAACAGTAATTGAAATCATATTTTTAGTTCATGCTACACCCAACTCTCCTTAGGCCATCAACAAGGCGGTGACAGGAGAACATGTGTCGCAGTAAAAAGAACCCGATGAAACACGGCGTTTACTGCCGCTATTTCGGATTTAATGACAAAGTCTGGAATAGAAGACAATGGCTGTCGAATCGTTTATGTTGGCGATTGGTCACCGACGATCTGGTTCTGACGACGGAAATAATCGTGATTTAGAAAGCTACACTTGTTGCTAAGTAAAATATGTGACGCACCCAGGTCGATGAATTTTCGTTTGTTTAAATTACTGGTAAATACAATTCTGGGACTGAAACAGAAATTCCAAATTCAAATTCGGTTCCAAATTCAATTAACTTCAACAAAAAACAAATCAATTTCATTTTACCATTAATTCAAAATAAGAACAATATGAACATAATCGACAACATAGATTATAATGACGAATAACAAACGATCTTAAACTACATTTTTAATCTGATAAATTGCACAAAAAGTACAATAATAGCTGAATTAAAAAAGATTTTGTAATCAAAAGCTAAATATAATATTAATCGGAACCATAAATAGGTTGAGGTAACAGAACCAAAAAAGATTTTATAAAAAAAATACCCATTTAAAACACTAAATACAAATATTGACTGCAACATCAATTTTCAATGTTTTAAGTATATTAATTAGCAAATTCATAAGTTGAAATAGAGGCTAAGTAATGGTAGCATAAAACATTATCTTTACTAATAAAGAAGACAAAGATACTAATGCAAAAGATATCGTATCTTTACGTTTGAAATATGAAAACGTCGACCATTAAACTCATTAAACTAATCAGTACGTCAAACTTCTTAAACGGTAGCTTAAATTATGTGCACCAGTTGTACCGTCTCCAATAAATGTCACCTCTATTTTTTTCTTCTCGGAATGGAACGTGCCACCTTTTTGTTCGCTTTCTTTTTTCTTTACTCATCTGTTTTGCCTCGTATTTGTCTCTGCGCCGGAGTCAATTAGTGGCTTTTAGTTTTCGTTTGATGCGTATAAACGATTTTAGGGAGTTGTTTCATTGTGTCCGGGTTTGTTGGTTGAGATTGAAACTAAATAATGTCTTATAATATTATTAAGGTAATTCTAAACGTTTCGGGTCTAAAATAAATTAACTCTTTTTTTTAATTACATTTTAGCATTTTTATTATGTCTTAATATTACTACAGCTAAAAAACCCTATATTTCTTGTACATGTCCAGTTTTAACTAGATTTCTTGCTTGTAATGTAAAATTTATTTCACAAGGTATGGATTTAAAAAAATATCAATGTTTTGTTTCTGATATGTTAAACATTTTTTTTTCTGCCATTGAGTCTATTTGCCATAATGAACTGTAATATTACAAATTAATTTATTAATTATCATCTATAGATACCATAGTTTTATAATATTTTTAATTAAAATTCACAAAATTATACAATCACAATTATTCAGTTTGCCAAGCGAGTATTCGGCAAGCGATGTCGAAGTCGACCGCCGGTCGTGTGACGCACGGCTTATCATAAATACCGGATTTTGGGGAGATCTTGTAAATGTCACAAGCGATTACGGCGACTGACATTTTTCAATCCCACCTCATTTGTTTCTGTTTATGAGATGCTACCGTGATCTCCGTGTAATACAGATTCACATTTCATCGATTACTTTTATTTTGGTAGGCTTTATTGATGTATCTATACTGTTATTATAAATGCGATAGTGTGTTTGTTTGTCCGTCTTACACGGGTCAGTGGATCTTCGTTATTGTATGATTTTTTTATGGATATTACTTGATACGATGAAGAGTGTTATAGGGTAATTTTACCGCGAAAAAAGATTTCATTTCTTCGGGAAGATCCATAATGTTTTCAAATTAAAAAAAGTTCAAAAATAAAAAATAGCCCTGGCAACAAATGATAGAATGGAAACGACAACCTTTATTGCTGTTATTTCACCACGCGGAGACACTGACAACATCTAGTTGTCATATTATTTTACAATTGCATTATAAGGCTTATTTTTCGAGTAGACTAAATTGACCGATCGGCCTTTACTGGTTCACGAGGACAGAAAATATATTGCTGCCACATTTGTATTAACGTTAGTTTTAATTTTATGTTTGGCTAAATTAATAAAGTTCTAAGAAAAATTTCATTGTCCTTTAATTAGTGTAACAATTAGTACATTGAACTATTAGTCACATCCATAAGGCAATGGGTATCAAAATTGTCAAAGTGAGGTACTCTTTCCGTCTTTGAGTACAAGGTAATTTCACCTGTTAGCGATGTGGGGATGTTCTGGGTATTTTTGGGTGTATTGCTAGTTTTTACATCTTTCCCTCAAGACAACCAAATAGCCTTGCTTTGCATGTAACACACTATGGTATATCGAAGTATTTGTTACCCATTATTAGTCTTTAATATTAGGTATTTTATAAATTATTTTCCCTATTTAATTTTTAAAGCGTTAATTTATGGAGTTAGAACAATTTATATAGAAAATATATACTTGTTTATTTATTACAGAAGCTAGCAAAAAGCTGTTACATTCACGATAATATCCATATTTATATTATAAATGCGAAAGTGTGTTTGTTTGTCTTTCTTTCACGACGCGACAAAGCGTCGCTAAGGTATGATTTTTGGTTTGGACATAGTTGGGAGAACGACGAGTACTATAGGCTACTTTTTCCGCGATTAACATTTCATTTCTGTGGAAAGATCCATTACGATATATATTTTAGCAAATTCATGTAACTGTCTAACAACAATGCGTTGCCTAGCAACCAGTGATAAAAAGGAATTGAACATTTTATTGCTATTCTTTCCTGTGTGCAAAGCCGCGGGAAATATCTAGTTTACTTATATAACAGTCTATATAACTTAGTTTATTCAATAGTTTACGTAATCTACTTAAAAGAAGATAACGAAAAGTTCCAAAGTATTTAATATTTGAATCAGCCTCTCTAGTCAAAACTTTATAAATAGCACTCGTAGATAAATCTCGCGCGCTGTGTGGTCTCACAATCACGAAATTCACAAATTCCTCCCCCTGAAAATGTAAACAGTCTTTTGTTTACGTTAATTTTAATTCACGTCGACTCCCGCTGGCAATCCGAACGACACCAAATGACAAATTTCATGCCCCGAAAACATTGATCTTACAACCCGACCTATTTGAAGAGACACTCTTTCCAAGGAGTCCGATGAAGTGTTGCGTTATCCAAATCGATCGGTTGTTAGCCCACCCGGGCGTGAGAGAGTATTTGTTTACTTAAATTTTTACAGCGGCCGCGACAGAAACCAGAGCAGAAGTTGGGCTAATAATAGATCCGTTTTAACCTTACACGTGGGTCATTGACGTGGAAGAGATATGAGACACGGAACAATTTTTCTTCTTAAACCAAACACGAGCGCAGTAAATTGTATGTAGTTATTTCATGGTGTTACGCGAAGGTTAGCGGGAGTTTGAGGACATGAAGTGTTTAACCTCGACGTTGCAGTAACCAATGTTGAGATATTCATGGGTTAAAATCATCATTATCACAACCTATAACTGTTCCATTGCTGGGCTCGGGTCTTCGCACACAATGTGAGGGATACACAAACGTTCATATAGACAAGTTTAATTATTTATACAGATTTTAAGATTTTAATATTCACAAAGTTTTCTTCAAAAGTATTATTCGGAGGTTTATGATTTTAAGCCTAATGCATTGTGGACTGAATACATTTTAATATGACACGGTTACGATATGGATTTTGTGCGATATTTTAGTTGAGTTAGCCTTGACAACGATCCATGGAACTGGTTCGAATTTCGATTAATGAAATACTTATCGTGAGTACCCGTATTATAATAAAACCATACGAAGGTTTAAAATAAAATATTTGCGGTCCTTAATGAAATAAAATAAATACTAGAAAATTTTACATGGCGGCTGTAAATATAAATGTATGACGTAATTTAGACAATAATTGGCTGAATTTTACGATTCGGATGCTACTGTTATACGATAAAGCATGGTAGAGATATGCATCGCTACGTATCGACAACGTTTCATTGACGGCCATCCGGTGGCCACACGCGTTTGTCATTACACGGGACACTTGTATCGGATTTATGGCGAATTCGTGTAATTCGGTAGAACAGTTCCGCCACCGACACGAATCCTGGAAACACTTTACATTAGTACGGAGAATGCTGTCACCGTATGTACAGGTTGATTTTTTTCATTGACGGGACATGAATGAAATATTCTGAAAGTAATGGTCATTTGAAGTTTTTTTTTAATTACCTAGCTCATATATAATTATATTACTTCAGTATTACCTAAGTAATTATTATTAATAATAAGAGTAATAGATTGGTATATTTTCAGAAATTTTAAGTCAATAAATTATAATAATAACATATTAGGCAACTTCTACGTCGAAAGAAAAAATCTACGAATGCTATTTCAAATATATTTTTTTATTTTTATTGTACAGCTTTTATAATCCTGGATTAAAGTGTTCGACTTCTAAACAAAGATTAATATGTAAAAAACTATTATTTTGAGTAAATCGGTTAAAATTTAAATATTTTTTTATTTCAAACAAAATCACAATCCATTACGTGTTTTAAAAGATCTATATGCAGAAACAAGATATATAAACGGCAAGTTATTACGTTATAAACTACAAGTAATATTTTTACGACTGTAAAATACATTACAAAATTCCGTTCCAATTCCGCAAATAACAGAAATGCTCAAACTTTTGACATTACCACAGAGCAACAGAATGATGTATGCGCTGGCGATCGCCATTCGGAACACGCTGTATACACTCAGGAACTCGTAAATCACCTTGACTTGACAAGTTTTGAAGAGTTGGAGAATCTAAACAGATTCTAGTAGGGAATGTTTACTGTTATCTTTATCAATTAATTATAAGTAGAAGAAAACAGCATGATCTAGAATTGAATACTATTATACTACTGAATACTTGTATACTATTATTATACTTGAACACTATTATACCCAACACGTTCGATGGCCAATATGAAAAAGTATCAATACCTCGAACTAATCACGTAGAAGACCATTCAATCAATAGACTGTCATAATACTATACTAATGACAAAAATTACTTACTTATTTCACCACACCTTTATTTTCTATATTAAACGATAACATATACCTATAGGTTCTGTTCACTCTTGACACAAAGGGACCCTACAAACGGTCACCAACCATCGTGACGGCGCGACCACCTGCTTCAATTACCCTAATTGCCTTTTTATGGCGGGGATGTCTCTGCTCCTAATATACGGAAAAAAAGAAATTAGAAAAATGCTTCGGTCCCTTTAATACGCCCGACGAGTGAGCAGGACAATAGCATGTAAGTATTTTGATTAAAATTTGATATCGGGTTTTAATAACGTCTAGTAATATTGTAATTAAAATAAGTTAAGTATGTAAGTCATTATTAAATTTATTAAATTATTTTTTAAAGGAATAATTATAGTTAGTTTCAGTCACATGTCACGCGTGATTGATGTCACATTGGTTTCTGTAGTTGAAACTCTTAAAACTTTTAAAAAGTCATTTATTATGTCATGTCATTTATAGTATATTTAATTATTTATATAAACAATGTATACCTAATATTCTACGTTCGAGTTTAATATTCTTTTTTAATTCTTCACACATGCTGTAAAAGAAAACGCTACTATTTCTCCGTACGTCAAAATCATTACTTACTTAGAATTACTACTTATAGGCAAATAAAACGAATTTATTCTGTGCTCAGGCAAAAATAAGTACAACTGATGACGTAATAAAACGAGTCAAACGACACAAAGCTATAAAAAAACATACAAACAAATACCACGACCTAAGTACATAGTTAACTCCAAAACAACGTCCGGAATCCACCAAACATCTTTCGCGTACTTTCATAACTGATTCACCTTCCAATTAGAGCGTGAATGTTATTAAAAAACCTGCGACCTCGTCGAATGAGGCCGTAATAGACAACTGTCACATAGTTGTACGTACGAATTAAGTGCGGCGGTGTCCTTTGAGGTGCGGTAATCAAGATGGCGGGGAGATGAAAGGCACCGCTCGTGTGAAGCGACGTGAAATGTCACCACGGTCGATCAATTAACGGCCATCGGCGTTATTGATATCGGAACACCGCGGGGACGCCCGTAGCTTACCCGACTCTCGGTTGGAGCAAGCTGTGAAGTTATAGCGGTTTTTTATTGTCACGGCGATTTGATGTGACAGTTTCATGTCACAGGAATAATGTTGAAGTGGGACGTGACATGTAAAAAAGGTAGTATTGTGTTGTAGTGTAGTATGTAAAGATTATTTATGGTATGATGTGATTACCGTGACCATAATTTGACTATAATATTAACGTTATAAGAAGATTTTTATACTAGATGATGCATACTGATGATGTAATACAACTCAAGAAAGGAAAGAAAATAAAAAAGTGGTATTTATTTTTAAAACCATGTAGATTTGTATAAATAATTAGGTTCGTATAATATCTATGAAATACTTTTCTTATCAGAAGATGTTTTTGGACGAAGTTACGTTCAACTGATAACCATCGCCATTGCAAATAAGCGGGTCAGTTCTTTAGTAATAGTGATAAGTATAATTCTTAATATTATTAATTATTTAATAATATAATCTATGTACGTACTAATCCTGCACTATCTCTGTAGATAGGCCTGTGCCTATCTCTAAACAAAATAGCGAGAATGACTTTCTTC
>DWPA01004791.1:0-12475 GCA_018251375.1 Calpodes ethlius | reverse complement strand
TGCAGTCACTGTCATATCGAACTATTTATAAATCAAATTCAGAATCGTCCTGTGTTATGGGATATGTCAAAACGAGAATCAACCAATCTGTGATCAACGTTATAACTAAACTTCTAAAAGTTCATCAGATGAAGTCTCAGGCATTCGTAAATATTTATAAAATTCCGGTTGTCTATTTTTAATACGATTTAGTGTATTCTACATTTCGAAATATTTATTGTCTTGTAATCGATTGATCCATAAAATTTGACGGTGATATTTTCCTTTTGCGTAATTTTCGTTCAAGTATTACCATCGTCGCTGCTAGACGTTGGACGAACGCCAACGCTCGTACACCGCGAGTGCGATAGCGGCCGTGCAGTGTGGATAACAATCAATCGAGCACTCGTGTTTCGTTATTACTTAATATATTATTTATTGTTAAGGTCTTATAATAGTGTAGTTTTTAATGACTGCCTATCAGTTACGTGGTTAGTGGGACGTCTACGTTATTTGAGCGATGTAAATAAAGAAGGGTAATTAGAAGACACTAACACTAAGCAACAAATAATTCGTTGGGGTCCTACTGCTACTCGCGTACTTACGAGTACATACTAAAAGTAAAAAATAAAGCTAAAATGTTAAAACGTCGCTGACGACGGTGAAGGCTGTCCCACAATACTGTGTCGTATTATATTAGACTATACACAAATGACAATTATACATGCGTTGCAAAACATAAAGATAACATTTTTATATTTATAAACAAGTCAAGGGCAAACAGGCACTGTGTAAAAAGGAAGTAAAAAAAGAAGGGGATGTAAAGTGCAATGTTTCGTGAACGAACAACTCGAAGGTGTAAACGTTAACAATACGTATATTTAGTCATGACTGAATAATCATATTGATGATTGAATCCTCATGCACAGCTTCTGCAGCCGCCTGCCGCCAGCCCTGCCGGTGCATGAAGATAAAATACTAAACTCATAATGGGGCTTATGAGTTACATCTGAGGATGTGTGCTGGAAGTCGTTTGAAAAACCAAAGTTTAGCGAGAAGTCTACCGGAGGTTGGAGTAAAGTTGGTAAAGACAGGAAACGATCAACGCCACGTAGTTGTAGCGTCTCATCCGGCCACGGCTGCATTCCAGCGGTAACAGTTATAGGCAGAAAAAAACACATAAACATGATGCGACGTCGCGTCGTGGAAATCTACGACAAGCATCGTAATAAATTACGATGCGACAACGTAACGTGCCACGATGCACGGCACGACGGTGTCGATAATGTCAATTGCCGCAGAGAAATCTTGAGTTCTTTTGATGTTTTGTCCTTCGACTAGGGTTATTAAATGATCGACCTTAATGGCGTCCGTCAACCGTAGGTTTCTACGACGCGATGTCGTGCTGTGCATCGCGTAACGCAACGATGTCGAGTCGTCGATTATTATAATGCTTGTCGTAGATCTCCACGTCGCGACATTGCGACGTGAAACGTCGATGCATCGTGGTACCTACGTGGTACTTAAATCACAGTAAATAAAGTTCATCCTCCTTCTTCTCCTAACTTACATGAAATATAAATGCTTTTTATCTACTTTACATTGATTTATCGAGTTCCACGATAATTTGACTTAGTTCTGTATTACTTGTGCTCGTCAATACAAGCAAATTTTTGATCACGGTCCCACCTGATGATGAGCGCTCTAACTCAGTAATCCGTACGGAGACTGCCCCGTCACAGGCGGGAGGGACACGTACGGAACGAGCGCCTACGCACTCTCTTCAAAATGTGCACCATAAAAAATGGTACTTGCTAACATTGGTATTTCACTGTTAAAATTCTAAATGTCGAATAAAATATCCTACAAAAGCCAGAGGCAGTCGCGGGGTTCTTTTCCGTAAATACGAACAGTTTAACGCTATGCGCCTTGTCACATCGTTCGGCGTCTACTCCATATTATGTCGATTTCCACGCGGCCATTCGCGGATCCCTTGCAATCGCGAGCACTGGGCGACCTCGACGACGTCTAGGCGCAGGGCGAGGTGACGGGCGCGGGGGGCGCGGCGGGCGCGGGGGGCGAGGCCGGCAGCGCGTCGAGCAGCTTGGGCCAGAAGCGCGGGTCGTCGCGGCGCAGGTAGGTGTTGGCGGCGAGGAAGGAGCGCAGCTCGGGGTCGAGCGGCAGCGCGGCGGGCTCGGCCAGCAGCAGCACGACGAGCCGGGCGCGCGCCGCGTCACGCAGCGCCGCCGCGTGCGCCTCGCGGAACTCGGCGCGCGCCCACGACGAGCGCAGGAAGTGCTCGCTGAGCACGACCAGCGTGCGCCGCGACCGCCGCACCGACTCCGCGATCTGCCACATGCGATCACTTTCTATCGATAAACATGTACTTACCAAAAATAAGCGTAAAATACTTGCTAGTTTGAAATGATAAACTGTAGGTCTCCGAGGTATCCATTTCATTTTTAAATATTATAAAAGTCGACGTAACGATATTAACATTTCGGTTGAAGTAAAAAGTCAGCAGTTACATTGGTCGTCTTAGTTTTTCTCTCACGCGTGCTAGTAGTCGCCCGAGGCCTCGAGAGGTCCCCCGGCTCGATCTCTGGCGGCATCCGCGTGGGTCGGATAGGTGACAGATCTACATCATAAAACTACTAAAACTATTTTAATGAAATAATTCTAGTGCCAAAAGTATGTACGTATCGTATCGTATGTATGAAATGGACGAGCTCCCTTTTTAGTCGGTTCCTGGTATTACTGTGACGGTATGAGATATCCGCAGCAGACGGAGTTAACGAAAGTGAACCGCGGTACCTGCGTGGGGATCCACTCGCCGGGCGTCCAGTCGCGGTAGTGCAGGCACAGCCGCCGCGGCCGCGCCGCGCCCTGCGACCGGAGGGACACGAAATGAAATGCAACACTTTAGTGACACAATGTGAGACAATGGTACATTCTGCGCATCGACGAACAGAATCAAAGTCAAAAATGAAAAAAATGACAATAAGGTAAAAATCACTTTTCCCATTGTCGGCAGTGACAGTTAAACGGTTCGAACGTCGGTCTCCTGGACGCGGGAGTCCGAGTTCAAACCTCCACTACCGACAAATTTTTACAGAGTTACATGCGTGTTACAATTTAATTAAATCCTTCTTCGGTGAAGAACAACAAATGTTCCATAACGTTCTCAAAGGCGTACGAGGTGCGCCAACCCGCACTCGGTCAGATCGTTGCAGGAGACTCGCGCCCGGCAGTGGGACAGTTGCAGTTTGTTGCAGCTCCAATTTGATACAAAATAAAATTATCCACCAAGTGTCGCGCCACGCGCGAGCGGCCGTGATAGCTTTCCGTCGCTGGACGGGTTCTGTTACTTCCGTGGTTTTTTCGACATGCCATTCAGCTCACAGAGGAGGGCGTGATGATGAGAGGGCGGCTACTGATTTCCGGACTACGCAGCTTACGGATGGACGGGACGAAACTGTAAGGGTTCGGTTTTGGTATTGACTACGAAGTCCTAATTCCGATTTGCTGTAAATAAACTTCGCCAGGCACGTGCGTGTGTAATCGGTTCAGTGAGTGGCTGTAACATCTACCGCCCCGCCGGCCTGTGCGCGTTGTACTAATGACGCGGTGTCTACTGTCCCACTGGGGCGGAATAAAAATTGTATCCTCAATATTAAGCTACAGCGAATTCATCGGCTTCGGTACCTCGAGCTGCGGCACGAGCTCCTTCGCGACGAACTCGTGGTCGCGATGGGAGAAGGACACGAACACGTCGTACTGGTGCTCCTCCCCCCCGCCCGCCGGCCCCCGCCCGCGCTCCACGCGGTCGGGCCGCAGCAGCAGCCGCAGGCACAGGTTGTGCTGCACCAGGAACCGCTGCAACGTAAGGTGGTGCGTTGAGCAACGGACTCCATCGTCGATACCGAGATGGTAGAGAGAAAAAAGCAATGCAAGACGTATTCCGGGAAATGTCTTTAATTACATCCACAAAGTTAAATACATTACAAAAGTTGGAAATGGCCATAAGTTTAATATGTGCAGGTCCGTCGACACGATACCTTGATCCAAAGGCGCGCGGCCGGACGCGCCAGGCACGCGAGCACGAGCAGCGCGAGCAGCAGGGCGGCCCCGAGCAGCGCCCCGAGTGGCGCGGCGAGTGGCACGGCGAGCGGCTCGGCGCACAGCGCGGCCGGCTGCAGCGCCAGAAGCGCGCGCCCGTCCGCGCACGTCACGTTGTCGGCGTCCAGCTGCGCCGCGTGCGCCTGTGCAGAATTGCATTGCAACGACAGCGAGTCCGTTATATGATTTACTTGTTTTTTGTTTATTTTATTCTAGCTCCACAGACGGTTCGTCCGTGCCTTTTTTTTGCCTGTATTTTTTTACATTTCTTTTTACCTAGCTCCGCGTTACCTTTGCTGCCGCTGTTCTTCTTGGCCTCAAGGTTGTTTTTCCCGAGGACAGGTAGCGGCAGTAGACAGTAGCGGCAGCGCACGTTTACATTTTTTTTCGAAGTTACTTACAATACATAATACAATATTTTACTATAATACATATTTTACGGATTTTATGACTAAACAGGATTTATTTGTTTTACATATTTTAATAAAATTAATGGAGTCGGAGTCGGGCGGCGTTATAGATCGACATTTTCTATTATAAATAATTTATATAATAATTCCTTGTATAGTGTAGCCGTGCTCCCGTCGGCTCCCCGGCCCGGTCGAGGGACTGAATATTTTATAATTATAAATTTTATCATTTTAAGTGATTCGCTCGAAATTTAATTTTCATTCCAGTGCACCGACGCCGGCACAGTCGCGTCGCGGCCGCTTGCCGGGGAGGCGACGTCATCGAGCAGCTCCGGGGTTCTATTCGTTTTCTCAGAGAATAATAAGTGATGGGGGGTAAACGAAGGTGAGTACGTAATTCGGCGAGTGTACCTGCAACAAGGCGATCGCGTCGCGCTGCTCGCAGTCGCAGCGCAGCGGGTTGCCGCGCAGCAGCACACTGCGACCGGCCGCCAGCAGAGCGCCCCACCGCGCCGCCGACAGCTCCGCCAGCGCGTTGTCGCGCAGATCCAGCACCTGCCGCGCCACGACACGTTTCACTTATTACGGAGCGGCCCCTAGAGAGACTCGAGTACGCCCTCCTTTATTCGTCCCAGTGTACTACGACGACGGATGGTTTTGAGAGCGATCGTCTCGAAACACTTTTTCGTGTGATAGTATAATTTTTATATATATAAATTTAAATAAGGTTCGAGACTGAATTATTTGTAAACTGAACTTCATGCGCAAAGACACTCCGTGGCTGCACTAATGGTCCAACTTTGACATGGAGAACTAAATATCTAAATTTATTAACTCTGAAAGCCGCGGGGTTGAGCATTGGAAATCGTTTGGTTATGACGTCACACTGGGAACGCGTTCACGGACGTTGACGGATCCGAACAAACATGAAATTCACGTGACGTAATTTAATCACGTCGGTCATGTCACAGCCACATTGACATCCTCATTAATTCTCGCATCCGAGACGACACCGCATAGCCGCGGCCAAAAGATGGCCGCGCTAGTCAGCATCAGGAAATAGAATTTTGTATTGACCTCCACTAATGTAGTCAAGCGAGTAATTAACAAAGACGGAAGTCGACAACGGACAACTCACGGCGAGCTCGGGCGGCAGGTGCTGCGGGATGCTACTGATGTTGTTGCCGCGGAGCAGCAGCGCCCGCGGCGGCGGCAGCGGCGGCGGCGGCAGCGGCAGCTCGTGCAGCGCCGCGCCCGCGCAACGCAGCACCGAACCTGCACCGCTCACTGCGCACGCGCAGCCGGGCACGCACTGCCGACACGCAACGCTAAATTATAATTAAATCTAGACGATCGATGGTAATACTTTAGAACCTACAAAAACTCAAAATACCGTAATACACGGAGTAGGTAGGTGTTCAATAAAATGTGTGTTTAAAAGAGGTAAATGTCAATATTTGTTTTTGTGCAGAAGAATCTCGCTATATGGTATGCCGTGTACAATTTATGAACGGTGGACGAAGATGTCAGTATTTGTCACCGTAAAAAAATGGCGAGTGCAACCACCAAAAAGAACGAGTCCACGATTAATTTCGGTACGATCGAGGTAACGTGTACATTGAGTAATATTCTCCTATAGTTTTAATATGTGTCAATAGACGGCAGTAAAAAAATTATACTGAATCACGCAAACGATCGATCGTCACGTCATTGCGGCTCGGCCAAGAATCAGACGCTCCGCTAGGGGCGTCGTTGAATCGAAAACGATGGATAACTACGTAATGGATCCTGATATTTTTTGTGTAATTCCTAAAGTCGCAACTCGCTCATTGCCGCTTTAACATTTCGAAGGTGGTGTCGGCCGGAACGCACCGCGGGCGCGGCGCACTCCAGCCGGTCCAGCGGCACGGAGAGCGCGGGCGCGGCGGCGGGCGGCGCGCAGCGCAGCGCGGCCAGCGCGCGCGGCACGTGCTGCGGCCGCTCGCGCAGCGCGCGCGCGAACCAATATACGCGGCAGTCGCACGTCAGCTGGCCGTCCACCTTTACCGTCACTGTCTCGTTCGTCTGCCAAAATAAAACCGAGTAATTTAGTTCGCCCTGGTTCCGGTGCTCGTCGATGTTCGGTGCCGAGGCGGGTGGGCCCCGTCGGCGGCGGCCTCGAGTAGATCGCGGCCAGAATCGACCGTGAAAACATATTTGTTCGATGACAATTTCAGCGGAGGGGTCGCCTCGGTGGTATTTCTGTTACGTCCAATTCGTCCAATTAACATGTTAAACGTCGAACCACGCCGACGTGGGCGCTGATTAACGCGTAAATCGATACACAAATTACCGGGTAAATTTTTATATGACTCCATTAATGTAGTCCAGCATTTAGGGCATTCGTTTCAGGCGCAATCGGGCGCCACCACAGACACGATTCGGTGTCGGGAGTTACAGGAGAGAAATCCGTGAAGTTTGAGAATGTCCTGTCTTTATCATACTTAAAACTTACACGATAAATACATAGTCAGAAACAAGGAGCTGATACTCAAATTTCGCTACAATAATAGTGGGAAATACGGCGGATACGTCACCGAGGGTGCGGCGAGCGCGCGCTCGTAGTCCTCGCGGCCGTAGCGCACGGCGCGCAGCGGGTTGCCGCGCACGTCCAGCTCGCCGCGCGCCCACGTCGCCTCCCCGTACTGCGGATGTTTGCGGTGTGAGGGAACTCATTTTATTTATAGAATGCAATAGTATGTGTGTCGTATTACGGCAATCGATCGTAACGTGAATGTATCATTGACATAGGTACATGACATTACATTGACATAAGAATTACACCCCAGTGGTTAGCATTCGTGTATTTTGTAACAATCTTCGATCGACATGTATGTCCGTAAGGAAGGAAAGAAAGAAGAACAACGCGGCAACTTGACCACTTCGACAACCACACGCGCAACATAGGTAGGTACCTATATTTTTTTACAATTAAGCGGCTTTCCTTAGGTTATCTATGAACGTTAGTCTTCGAGCCGCAATGTGCGCATTCGTAGCGAGCAGAACTCACCGTCAACTCGGTGATATTATTGTGTCGCAGGTCGAGGTGGCGCAAGTCGGGCAGCAGCGCGGGGTCACGCCAGTCGCGGCACACGGCCGGCACGCCCGCGTCCTGCAGCGACAGCGAGCGCAGCGCCCGCAGCGAGCGCAGCGCCGACATGCCTGCGGCGGACACACCGGCACATCCGGTACATAACGGTTGTCGAACGACATCATATTTATTAAAATCTACATTAATATTGTTTGGTGTATCTGTTAATGTGAAAAGTAGATCTACGTTGATGATTTTAATCTCAATATAAAAAATTGGCAATTTTAGGACTAAACTCTAAGTTACTAAAAGTTTTTACTTCAATCGGCCGTCTACGACTATAATAATATAAAATAATAATCACAACCCATAACTGTCCCACTGCTGGGCTTGGGTCTCCATAGTCCACCACGTTGGCCAAGTACGGATTGGCAGACTTCACAGACCCTAGAGAACATTATGGTGAAATCTCGGGTGTGCAGGTTTCTCTTGATGTTTTCCTTCACCAAAGCAAGTGAAAATTAACTTGTAATACGCGCATAACCTTTCTGAGAATTAGAGGTGCGTGCAGGAATCGAATTCACATTCCCGCGCTCGGGAAACCAACGTTAGAACCACTAGGCTATCACTGGTTGCGGCTATCCCTCTGACTGTTATTTTTCAATTTAGAAAACATTAAAATAAGATTATTATTTATGCATTCAACCAATGCTTAGAGGGCACCGCTCTCACGCTGACTGGGTCTCGGGCACACGAGAGCGGCGGACGGGTGACACGAGGTGACACTGACCGTTGGAAACGTAGCTGTCGGTGGAACCGCACAGGTCGCCGAGCGGGTTGTAGTCGAGCCCCAGCCGCTGCAGCTCCACGAAGGGCTCGAGCGCGGCCAGCGCGCGCGCCGGCAGTCGGTTGGAGCCCAGCTCCAGTCGCTGCAGCCGCACGCTCGCGGAGAACACGTTGCTGCGGAAAACCGAGCGAATTACCAGTCTTCTACCGTGACCGGGAGCGACTGCCTCGAGCTATCGACTACAGCGGTGGTTGCTCGGTTCGGCGGATCACTTAGGATCGCTTCAAGCCGCCAGGCTCCGAACGCCCCCCCGCCGATCCCCTCCTTAGATACATCGGCTGTTCGTAATGCGATTCTAGAGTGAAGCGGAAGGATCTCGCGACTCACCTGGGCAAGTCGCGGAGGCCGTTGGCGGAGAGGTCGAGGTCACGCAGCGCAGGCGCGCTCCGCAACAAGTCGCGCGGCAAGCTGCCTCCCGGCAGCGCTGTCCGCTGCAGGCGCAGCCCCCGTAGTTGCGGGCAGACCCCCCACCCGCCCGCGCCTGGCAGCGCCCGCGCGCCCACCACCGTCAGCCGCTCCAGCGCCGAGCAGTTCCCACCGATCGATGTCAGGCTGCCGGCGACGACACACTTTAGGCTACTCGCAGTCAGGTCGATAAGATAGAACAGGTCGTCAGGTCGTTCTCGTTGTTTTTTAGTAAATTTTGTTTGATACTACAAAACATCATGAACCACTACTCACATCACATCTGCTTTGCTTTCCTTCATTCTACATTGTGCCATGTATCTCACCATTCACGGAGCTTACATACCGCAGCCACCGCTCGCAGCAGCACCGGCCGGTCCACGGTAGCCGCCGGACGGTGACAGTGACGGGATTCAACAACTGTGTGCGTAACAAATTTACCCACGAGGATGCCTACTTTTTTGGACTCTGGTTATTTACATAATTCACAATATAACACCTGCTAGCAGAGCTACACTTAGCATTTTGCTTCATAACGCATCATACGTAATACTCTTCCCTACATTTACTTGTTTTCACATGTCCAGACTTGTTTCAAAAATATTTGGAAAACGCATTCCTGAATCGGAAATTCCCAACGCTACAACATTTTAAAGACCTACACACCGATTTGCTAATTGACAACAAAACCTTATCGTCCCCACTCGATTGTGAGAGTATAAGAACGAGTATAAGAAAACTCTATTGAGGAATCTTATATTTTTTTCATATTTCTCTAGCACCTTGTCGACTCATATACATACATAAACATTTATATTCATGAATAATTACAGTCATTCCCTAGGTCTCTGCGCCATGTTGGGCAGACGCACGGACATGCCGGAATTGTATCTCCCGCGTGCGAAAAGATACATCTTTAAAAGAAAGAAAACATAACGTTTATTCTGCCATGGTAAAGACATAGTAATGGATACCCCCCGAGCCTCAGCCTTAGTTTGAGTAAACGTATAAGATTAGTATAGCGACCCACCGCGACCCCCGGCGACCGGCCGTGGACACCAGTGTCACAGCCACCGGATGAGCGCACCGTGTATCTGTATTGTGATCATTATTAATGAACTAGCCTGCAGATCGGTACTACGTATCTTATTTAGGGGATTCCGGGCACGATAAATCGATCTAGCTAAGTTTTATTTTTAGACAATGTCGGTTTGACCATGTTTTCATTAAATTAAAAATTCCTATAATATCATTAGAATGCAAAGCAAAATTTCGCCATTGTTTTCGAAGTTAGAATAGCTCGGTCAGGAAATCGGCGTCTTAAAACGTAGGAAACCCGGGTTGAAATCTCGGTCAGATTTCTTTTTATTTTTTCTCTTTTTTTCGAGTTCCTTTTTTTTTAAGAAAATAATATATTTATTTATTATTTATGTCGGTAAGATCAAAATAATTATATTGTTCATATTTCATCAGTAAGTAATTTTTTACATTGTTATAAGTAAATATAGTTAAAAAAAAACATGATATAGTAAAAAAACACCGGGCAAAGCTCGGTCATCCAGGGACTGGTTTATACGCTCGGTATCAAAAGTAGGTACATGGCGGCACACGCGATACTTTGCAGCGTATCGTGTTGTTTCATATTAAATTGATGGTGTTTTTTTAAGTGTTACGTTTAATTAAATTTTAACTTCCACGTTACTTGTCCTCGTCGCAGTGGTCGAGGGATACCGCGCGTTTTAACGGTTACGGCGCGTAAAATGTTTCACAAAAAACGTTGCGTTTTATTTTTATTTTTATTCCCTCATCTCCCCGGCGGCCATGTGGAAGCTTCACCTCATAAACAAACTTACTTCATTTTGAGCAAGGTGGCCTTCTCCAGCGCCGGTCCCGCCACCAGACGGTCGACGCGCGGCGCCTTCAGCCGGAGCTCGGCTACGGTCGCCGCGGCTATCAGGTCGGGCGGTGCCGCGAGCCTCTCGTCCGACAGCTGCAGCAGCGTGAGCCGCCGCAGCCGGGACAGGGCGGCCGGCGGGAAGTCCTCCACTCCGCACTCGGCTAACGTGAGAGACTGCAGCCCGGTGGGGAGTGACAGGAGGGACAGCGACGTCAGCCGCACGCCGGTCAGTTCCAGGTCGATCAATTGCGGCAGCGGCGAAAGAAAATCGTCGGTGGCGGACAGGGGGGCCGCCTCGTCGTTGGCTTCCACCTGAAATGAATGAAGCTACGTAAAAGCTTCGCGGGGGGCGTGGACACACGGGTAACGCATTTAGTTACATCGGAACCGAGGAATTCATATTTATATGTTACGTGCTCCTCGCTCAGCCGGCGGGGTCACCACCGACTAGGTCACAGGTTGGTCAGAGATTACAAGTTATAAATATAATCAGGCGTTCTGGGGCTTCGCATTCTGAATTTTTTTAACAAGTAACCTTGAGCGTGCGCATTCGTAATCCGGCCAAGTGGGTCGCCGTTAACGCGGCCGGTCGGGGCGGCACGGCGAGCAGGTCGAGCGAGTCGCGCGGCTCGACGCGCATCTCGGTGAGCACGCTCGCCAATCCGCGCGCCGGCAACGCGCACCGGACTAGCGTGACTTGGCCGAAGTCGGCCGGCTCGTCGAAGCGCGGCAGGCTGGCGCTCTCCAGACTGACGTTTCGACAGTCCAGCTTGAAGGAGCTCACTGCCGTGTAGGACACTAGAAGTGTTCCACCTATAAACAGACAGATGTAAAATTTGTAGAACTGCGCGGCTATTGATGAGAATTTTAAATTATACGATAAGTATATTGGATAAACATATAGGTATAGCGCATTTAGGACGCAAGGAAGGAATGGACGGCTGAGCCTAAACGTATTTTATAGAATTGTTTGTATTATAGTGGTCTGTATTAATGTGAATGTTAACGTTAAACTTTAATGAGAATCGATTACATGACGATAACGTGATAATGAGCGTTTGCACTGGCACTGGCTGATTGCATGCTAATAATTAAACATAATAATTAATAAAAAAATATTTAAAATATCGATAGAATCAGATGTTACTATAAAAAACTGAAATTACTGTCCGATGGAGAGTTAGTTGACAAAAGTTAGCCAATAGTGTAATATTAATGTTATCGACTACATTGCTATTTAAACGAAGTAAGTACTTATACGCGATATAAATTCTCGCATAAAACGGTAAAGCATTCGGCAAACGGAACCTGAACATGTGTGTTTCCGTTGTAAACGGGAATACCTTATCGTGGAGTTATTCCTCCTGGGGCAACACACATTTTTTTATTCGTTAAACATGAATATCTGCCGATTCTCCTCGACGACCCCAATTATCCTCACATTCTATTGGCGCACGATGACTGACCACATTACCAATTTTCAAGAGACTCCCATCTTTTTCTATAGCTGTTTAATATGTACCTCGACGTTCTCATAAAGGCTCTTAATTGAAGCAACTGAGTGCTTAAATTCCATTCGACAACTCGCGTAACAGACTGAATTAATTTAAAATAACCTCATCCTAAGATTTTACACGCCTTGGAAGAAAGTAAGAAGATAATGTCAATGACGTACAGTCGGCAGCATATAGATAGCGACATCCAAGGCTGTCAAATAGTTAGATACAGCCAAAGTGGTCAAAAATATC
>DWPA01004790.1:0-12476 GCA_018251375.1 Calpodes ethlius | reverse complement strand
GGAATTGCCACTACGTCGTGCCATTCTTAAAGCGTTAATTTTGTCTATCTGTATGTTTGCGCACATATAACAGAAAACTACTAGATAAAATTGCGGTTTTCATGATTGTCTTTATAGAGGTCTTACCTCAAAATTTAAAAAATATCCGGATACATTCGATCCTGAGATAATAAGATTTTTCAACATTCGCAATAAGATAAATAAAGTAAAGAATTATGATTAGGCACAAACTATTTCAAATGTAAGCATTACCTTAAACATGAAAATAATCCGTATTAAATTCCTTGCTAAGTAGATGGAGATATAAAATTTCGCTCGTTACAAATATAATAGAGCATGTTTTAAAAGTGCCTCTAATCTCTGTTGCAGGTAGCTGCCAAATCACCGACTAACAAGTAAGTACAAAGCCTTTTAGTCTAGTGTTGAGATGTTTCAAGTGTCGAGAAATCGTCGAGGGCAGAACTGGTGCCAAGACTAAAGGGTTTTACGATATCCCATTTACTCGAAGCTCGGGTCGACATCAATTGAACTGCTCCTTGCGGGAGTCTGCGAAATGTTTTATAGAAACTGAACAGAAGTTGAAATACCTGAAGATATATCTAGAATTTATAAATTATACAAGAACTATTGATATAATCTACATTAATTAAAAGTAAATTAAAAAAAGGTCTTACGTTAAATACTAATACTTAACCAGGATGCATTTCCGATAAATCTCCATGCATTTTGGAAACATAAATGTTCAGATTTAAACCACTTTAGCTACTTTATCAGACGCAAAAACGGCAATTCCATTCCAACCTCTATTCTGTGGAGTTCATTAACAGAAAGTTTCTCTAAGAATGTTCTATTCCTTGTCGTAGTCGGCGCTTTACCCCAACCACTCATTATTGATTTCTAGTTACTTTATAATTAATATCCCTTGATCATGAAGAAGACAGCGCGTATTCACTGGATTCAGAAGACTCAGGACCGGTCTGATTGCCGCAAGTTAGGGGAGGTCTATGTTCAGCAGTGTACCTATAAAGGCTGATAGATATATGAATAGATGATTAAGATTACTTTTTTGATAAATAACTGACAAAAGATCTGACCATTGATGATCCATTTGAAGGTAGGTGGCTACTGCCATCAGCAACACCAAAAGAATTACCAATGCGTTGCTGGTTAAAAAAGAAGAGAAGAAGATGGGAAAACTGGCTCTTAAACCTCCAGCTGGAATACAAATCATTTAGCAGCTAACCCAAACAAGAGGATGATAGCTAGCTATGCAGGCTTTACAGAAATATTAATTATTCATAAAATCAGCATAACACACCCTAACAGCTGACTCTCACAAATTGTCAACGTTTTGCCAAATGTATTGAATACCCGACAACTCGGTGACGTAAATCAATCTGTAAAGCGTTCATAGTGATGGGTAGTGCCAATCGTGAATTTATCGACAGAGTTTCCAACTAAGGACGCGGTTGATAGTTGAATGGATGTCAGTGTGAGGTTTTAAACGTTTCAAGGCTTCGAAGGTTTGGCAGGTGGTTTCTGTTGTTATTGATAGAGTAGTTCCTTGTTGGAAGCCTCCAGGAGGCTTAAGACCGGTCGACATGGACATGGGCATGTGAGGAGTGCAGTTGCCTCCCCTCCTGGAATTTGTTTGCCTTCCAGTAGGTATATACGTTTGTTCATAAAAATCCTTATTTACTATGCATTTGGCCTATCCTGGGCTTAAAAACGATTTGTTCATTTTGGGCCAAAAAAATCTGAAGCTGTCATCCACTAGACCTGAAGTTATGTATGACCATGTATATGGATTAGTCATTACCGCATGAATCTCCACTGGAGCCGCATGGGTCATACTGTAGGTGCTGTAAAATCTGCCTAACTAGTCACTACCTTTTTACTGAGTCAGCCTCCAAACAATTCGCTATGTTTCGGATAGGTGCTAGACAGCGAGTTTTATCTTTCTTCCATTTTTTCTGTCGATTAGTGAAGCATTGATGATGTCTATGGTGTTACTGATATTCATGAGCGATAGGGAACACTTACCCTGCGATTGCTTATTTGCTTAATTGTCAGCTATTTACATAAATATACAGGTTAATTACGAAGAGATACTAGACTTGGCAAGCAAACCTATTCACCGTAGTGAAATATTGAGAGATTAATGAGCTACATGAGCACTGTACATCTCTGTTCATCTGGTTTATACCAAATTTACCTTAGACTTATTTCTGAGCTGACCTGGCAGTATAAATTTAAGAAAATCCGCCTACATTTCACCCTAATTAGCGGCCGTCTGTACTCGCCCCGCAACTAATCCGACATTTATAAACTGGGACAGTTTTATGGACCGGAAATGCAGTTTATAAAAGAAGGCAGTGAGAAATTGTGTAAGAGAGCTTAAGAAAACTTAAGCCCCATCCTTGAGTGTAAATTGCATTTTGTAGCGGCTTGTAATGACGAGAATATAAAACGAGTTATCTCCATGAAGAATTTGACGTGTTTTTCTTCTGCAAACGGCTTCTGAAAGTTTGCAGAAATTCTTATTTCACTAAATAAATATATTTAGAGTTTATTGTCTGGTGACTACTATTTTGGGATCCTAAATGACTGACCCAATTAAAGAACTGTGATCGCGGTCCGTAGGTGGATTGCTGCCCACAATTGCCAAAAAATTCTTGAGCGCTTCAGTAGTTTCAAGTGCACATAGAATCGCGGTTGTTATAAAGTTAAACCCAAGTCGGAGGTCTTCGGGTGGCACTTCAAATTTCTAATACTCGAACAGGCTTTGAATGTTGAAGCGTGTACGAAGCCTATACAGTTCCCTTAACTACTACTTCCTAAAGTTGAAGACAAAGATGATGATGGGACTACTCAATTGATCCTTTCTTTCTACTTCACTGTGAGACCTCATAGCATTGATTGTGAATGTATATAAAGCTGTATTTATTTATTTGGACCATCAAAATATTATGTAGGTAGGTACAGAACGTAAGGATCTCCATCCATATTGAGTTCACGTCAACCTACTTCACTAGTGGTATACCTCAGGTATCAGGTCCAGGTAGAAGAATTCGCTGATCTGCTGACAGTTTTATCCGATATGCATGAACGAGCTTTCTAAAATTGACAGTGAAATACAGAGAGCATTTCGGTCGTAGTAACAGAGCCAAAATCAATACGTTTTTGCTGGTGCTTTTTGGCTTGCAACGCGGTAATGATTTTGGTATTTCCGTTGTAAGTGTTTCCTCTGATCATTTGTCGGTTATTTTACATTAAAATATGATGTTAATATTTAATAAAGAGAAAATAGTTATTCTCTTAGATATTTATTTGATATGACGATGAATCGATAAAGTAAATGTCTATTTCCTACTGACAATTAAATAATTGATCGTTAAGAGTACTCTTTAAAAGAAATCCGTTTTATATTTTAAACACTTGCTTGTCGCAATGTTCACTAAAGTGCATCTTCTTTCCACGATAGATTGGATTTTAAGCCGTAGTAAATATGCGGCACTTAGAAGCGAGGCGAGGAAAATCATAAAGTTTGTTTAAAAAATGATTAAAAAGTTAATGTTTTAGCACTACCCTCAACTTGGACTTTATCGGCCTATACAGCGCATTACACTTACCTTTGCAAAGGTAAATTACTAAATTCACTTGCCGATAGTAAACATAGGTTTGTGTATTTAGTTACGTAGAGAATAAAGTTAAGTGTCCTTAAACACTTGCAACATTCAGAAAGATTTTTAAATATTTTTTTTTTTGTAAATTTAGATAAGTGTACACTAAAGGTAATTGTACACAAATACATGTAATATTCATAAATATATTTCAAGATTAGTTTTATCTTTATCTTTATTTCTTTTTGCTATAAATATGAAAAAATACATAATAATACGAGTACTATAGTTCAAAATGACTGCTCTGAAAACTGTTTTTTTTTTCAATTTATTCAAGAAATGTGGCGTTTCTTTTACAAGAAGTGATTCTACACTAAGTAGTAATATCTTATTTCTTTTTCTTAATCTATACCTTTATAAACTCATATCACGATCCATATTACGTCGCAAAATCTTTCTTTACCACAAAATATCTTTTATATCCCGAACTAATTTAATTCCACCTGCAACGACAGCGTTCTCCGACGTTTTAAAATTGTGGAAACGTATTTCCCGCTCCGAAGATCATTAATATCCTCGTTTTAATTTAATTTCTTCAATGGTTCTCCGTTTGTTTTCAAATTATTATCAAATTTGAATTGGCAGAAAATTTATCACCTGTCATGGATATTACATAACTCACAAAGGCCGGCTAAAAAAAAGACCCAAATTCTTCTTCTGAAACGTAAAATTCATTTCACATTTCATAAAAAAGGTTGGTAGCACTGGTACCACTATAAGATATGTCATCAACATAATTCATAACTGTTCCACTGCTTGCCTCTTAAACTTATGCGTTAATAAATCAGTGTTTTGGTAAACCACGTTTAAGTTGTGTTCGCTACTATCGGCATATCTAACCGTCCACTACGCTATCCAAGTGTGATTTAGTTAACGGGCAGTCAAAGTGCAGATTTTCCTTCATTGAAGCAAAATGTAATACCCATATTGAACTCAGGCTCCGTGCCCGCGAGACCAATGTTCAAACTACTAGGGTTAAGTGAACTTATCGAAGGTACATCTGCATATTTTCAATTCCAAGCCATATAATATCACTGCGAAGAGAAACGTCTGCCATTTATTGGTTTGAGCGAAATTCACTGCCCATTTCAGGTTGACCGGTAATTCCAAATGAAATATGAACTGCTGAATATCTTGTTGAATGGCTGTTTCAATAGTACCTCTCGGGAATGTGCTTCAAATATTCAAAGGGTTATTTAGATTTATCATAAATAAATCATTTCAAACCAACTCTATGATTTAATATTAATGGTTCTAATATTTGGTTATTATTTAAATATATTAAAAGCATTACACTATCTATATACCTAACTACTCGTATCTGCCATTCAAGGTCCACTGCTGGACTTTATTATTATTAATTTGATGTTCGGGCAACGCACACAGATCCCAAAGGCCACTGCGACCATAATTGATCTATTTTAAGGTCATAAAGTAATCTGCAAGAAGATTTTGATAACGTTTAGACACATGTTGAAACTTTTTTATGTTGATAGCTGTTAAACAAACAGAATTTTCTTTTGATTTATTATAGCCTATGTGGCAACACCACGATTTTACTATGTATTAGAAGTTAGTTAACACGTAAGCTCTTCGACCTCCAACTGAAAGAGCATGAAGTCAAAGATAGACAAAGGAAGAGTTTCTTTCTGTGTTGTTTCTTCACTATAGCAAGCCTTCTTTCTGTGACCAGGTTAGAAGTAAAAATATTATGTTCGTACGCGTATCTAACTATATATAAATGATTTTCAATTTGAATATATAGACATTTTGACCTCAACTTAAGGTACTTATTGATTTTTAAAATTATAAACAAAAAAGTTTAAATAATAATTGTTTGTTGTCAATGAAGTGTAGTTAATGTAGAACATCTATTATATCTATAGTTAGTTTGATTTAATTCAACGTTGGCATTAGCTTCTATTTTGTCGATGATCAAAAGAAATTAGCTATCGCTTGATTTCTCCATCAAAGATGAACAGATTATTTACGGATGACAGCTCAAGAATCCTATTCATAAGATGAAAAGAGCTGGATTTATTTCCATTAGTTCCGTTTGTATTTATACGTTCCAGTAATGGCGTAGCAGTGATAGATACATAGTGGGGACATGAGTTCGAATTCTGCACTTTTAATTAAAAAAAAAAAATTTGTTCCTATTACAATTTAATTATCACTTGCTTCAGTCACATCGTGAGGAAACCTGTATACCTAAGAGTTCTCCGTACTATTCTCAAAAGTGTGTGGTCTCTGAAAATCCGCACTTGGCTAGCGTGGTGGACTACGGCCACGGAACTACGGCGTGGTGGATTACCCTCTCACTTTGTAACAGGAGTCCCGAACTCAACTGTTCTGATTGGTCCAATGCTGCCTATTTGTAGATTTTTGATTTACAACTGAATATCATCTTGAGGTCTAGGCTAATGCTTTTCTATTCATCCTCAAACTGCGACAATTTATGTCTCCCTTTCAGTTGTGCGCTAACTACTGAGTATCGTGATGTTCCTCTCTCAGTCAGGTGTTTTTTGATCTAGCTGCCGCCATTTTTTGCGGTCTGAGGCACGGTGTACGGCTTCGCTCAGTCTTTTGTCCAGTTGTTCGGACACCTGATCCGTCCACCTTTTCGGGCAGCGGCTCTTGCCCTGCGGCCCTGAGACTCTTGCCGTCCATTTTTCCAGTAATCACAAGTTTCCCCAGGTTGTCGCGGTTTCCGGTGATCTCTTCGAAATACTTAAGTATACTTTGCATACATATAACGGACAAAGAATGGCAAATGATAAAAATGTTTTAAATGAGTAATTATGTATGTCAAGTCGAACCCTTATATCACACGACTACTGGTTGGGTACACAATGTTGCTAAAACTTTTATAGGCTTTCAGCGTATATTCATATCGCAGTATTGTAATAACTTTTTCCTATTAACAACATGTTGTTAATCTACTTTGTAATGTTCCTTGTTTATAATGAAATGATCCATTTTTGTACAGGTATTGAAATATGAACTTATTTATCTTATTGTACCGTTTTAATCCGTCAGATTGGTATTTTCTAACTGTTTCGTTCACGAGTTTTTCAATTTCACGCAAAATAGGAAGTTATCAATTCGTTACACACCTATATATTTTTTTAAACCAATGAATTGTCAATACAGCATGAAATTCAGGGTAGTGTAGGGAAATAAATTGTAAAAGTGAACTTTTCAATCCATTCATATATCTATCTTTTCATCCATTCATCCTGGTTGTAATTAATTTTAGTCTCAATTATTTTGGCTAGCATATGAAGTATTCCATTATGGGAAAGATTTAGACCCAACCACAGTACGGTTATATTCAATAAAATAAAATTAATCTATTTGGTTCGATTCCCGTCATGGTCAAATATTTATGTGACAGATAACTATTTGTTCTCGGGTCATGGATGTCACGTGTTATTTGTGTTGTCCATGCCACCAGCGATAAACGTAATCCTACTGCGGGGGTATGAGTGTGTTAGCAAAAAAAAAATACCAATAGAGAAACAGTATAAATTATAGTTAAATAAAACATTTATTAAATTGTAAACAAATTAATAATTTTCCATCGTAACCAGTATACAACCCAATATAACACATAACCATAACCATAACTGATACGTATCGCTGGCGTTCGTTTGAAGTTGTAATGTGAGTTCGCAACATTGCCCGAGGGTTGGGCTTTAATGCCGTGAAAGCCCCGATTGGTATCGGCCGCCATTAGATGATATAACTTTATGTCACTTAAATAGTTATGTAACAATGACGGGATTTTATGCCACGTGACATAAAAGTTACGTAACAATTATAAAATCGGTTTTATGGAAAAAAGATAACAAATTATCTTGTAGTACTACAAACTGTTGTTCATGACATCTGTCACAAATGTAGGAGAGACTGTAGTCTTCTTCTTCTTTCTTCTTCAGGTTCTTCTCTTATATATAAAAATTAATGTTTGTCTGTATGTCCTTTATAGTAAACGGTACATTTAATCATAATAATAAAAAAATATTTTGTACTCGTACGTAACGTATATTTAGTACGTTACAATATAATTTTACATAATCACAGTACACATTTAAGAACTTAAAAAAAATATTTCAACTGAAGTTTTTAGTATATGAAAGGTTTGCCTCAATATATATTTCCAAACTCAATGTAAGAATATTTATTTGATACCATATTTGCTGTAGTAATTTGCTTCAATATTCAATATCTTTCTTCTGAAAATTTATTTATATTTTTTATTCAAATCACGTATAGCAGTAAATATTTACCATCATCGAAGAACCCGTGGGTCCTTAAACATTATTCTGTAAACTGATATTATTTCCTTCATAAATTAAATATTACATATTTTATTGCTTAAATACCATTTCAGCCCAGTCGGTTCGTAAACTGAATACTAGATTATGTTTTTGGTATAAACTCCCAGCCCCTATTGAATGCGTCTAGCCTGGCCTCATTTAGAAGTTCTATTTCCAAGATTAGATTTCATATTTCCAACGTCAGTCATTCAGTTTGCTCGAAATCATGTATTTGCATAGCTTTGGTATAATTTGATTTTGCTCGTTTGAAACAACTTTGCTTAATGTAGTTAAATGTTTTGATGTTACATTATTCAATGTAATTGTCAGGTTTTCCATTTGATTAAATTAGGTATAGTACTCAGAACATGATGAGCTCGAAGGACCATTTTTAGTCCAACTCTAGAAGTCGTTGTGTTAATTAATTTATTGGATTTAGATAGTTGTCATAGAAAAAGGTTTATTATTTTCTAAATGTATTAGTGATCATGACAAATAAGCTCGAAGTACCATTTTAAGCCAGACCCTAGTTTTCGTTGTATTAATTACGTCGTAACTTAATATTAATAATAACTAACTGTTTTTTTGGGTTCTTTCTTGGGTTATAAATACGGGAATAAACGAATTATGTCACTTTATAGATTTCAGCTTCAACTCCAACACACTGCAACTTTTTCTTTTAATTCTTTAGCAGGCTATTCTAGTAGACCGCAAACTGCCAGATATACCATCAAGAATAACTAAGCTATCCGAAGATCTCCTACGTAACTTAACGAATGCTATTCATTATAACTCTGACGTCCTCTAACGGTCACCTACACAGTTAATGACCAAGTGAAAAGGTAGTAGCTATAACTCAATATTAAGTATTCCTTTTTTAATATTATAAGGTAATAATATTTAACCATCACACAAATTTATTGCCCTGTTTATAGCCCTGTGCGCGTACCTCTGATATCTAAAGCAAAGAAAAAACATTGACTGGTATTGCTTATAGCGTAAAAGGGATAATAATTCTTTATGGCACAAAAAATATTAAAGAAGTAAGACAAAGGAAACAAAGTTTATTCTATTCATGTTTCCAACACGGTTTTGATCAAGACGACCAGAGAACTAACGAACCGCTCTACAAAAATATCTAACTTACGAAAATAGATTCAGAATTGCTAATGCAGACATCGGCCTTGCTGTCTCAGACAAAAGAGGTTTTTGTTATTGTGAAATGAATATTTTACTGTCAACTCCATAAAGGTTATTTATTAAACAGGCTACGTTTACTTGGGTCTTGGTTTTTACATATTTCGACGTTGGCTAAAATAATGTTGTCCAAAACTGTTAGAGATAAAAAAGTAGATATAGAATTGTCTTTGATAAGATGGCGGGAGCGCGACTTTTTGAAGCACAACGTAATGGTAAAAAGCACTAAATTTCATTAGCTAAAGTAATTATCATACATAACTTTAGTTTAGGGGAAATAACGTGGGTGAAATTCAGCGCATAAATTAGCATCCAGATACGATCCACAAACATAATGAAAATTCAGCTTTACTTAGAATATTCAAATTAAATATCATAAAAGATCACTGATGTTTCCTCGCATTTACATTGTTCTGTCATATAGAATCGTCAAAAACTATTTTCTTTTTACTTAATATTTTTATACTTTTTTCACTAAAACTTGCAATTAAAATTAATTCGTTATTAAAGTTAAAACAGAGTTGAGTCATAGAAAATATTATAACTGGCAGATTAAATAATGTCACATAAAAATTTATCCTTAATAAATATGTTATGATCTTACTGTATTTCTGTCATATTTTTTAAAAATATAATTAATAATAATATTAGTATATTATAAAAGATGATTAAGAGTTTTCAAACAACAACTAAAACAAGCAATTGTAATCCTCGAAAAAAGAGTAGAATATTGAATTTCAAAAATATTACTTCACTTAAGTTAATAAAACAGTTATTGAAGAAAACACTTTGTCCCAACTTCCACAATAATCCGTAAGAATCGTTTAATAGGAATTATAGCAATCATTACCTGCAGAAATATTAATGAACCAGAAACTAACAGATCGACCACGAAATGAGTTTATTTTAAGAAATAACTGGAACAGTCCAAATTGCATACCTAGAAGCATTTCTCTTGGAACCTTGTCATAACAACAATGGCTTGAAAATAATGCACCAATTACTTTTGTTTGCATTGAGAGGTTTGCTCGTTTACACCTTTTGTTTTTCAATGATTATTGTTTGTTTTGTTTTAAAATTGTTTGTGGCGTGTATCAATGTTTAACGCTTACTTTGTATTTAATTGTCCACTGTGCTGTGAAGTACAGAGTAATGTTAAATATAAAAACAAACGTGCTCTGAAGATCGCATTTTTTGACGTGACCCCCCAGATGTAATTAAGATTTTTAAAAAATCTGTATCTCTCAATAATATAATATTTTTTCTCTTATGAAGGAAATATTAAATTCAGATAAGTAGTTTCTAAGATTATCTTGTACATACAAACCAACAAATAATATGTCTTTGTTATGTAGGGATACAAATAGGCAATTTAATGGATCTTGTTACAGGAATGAGATGTTTTGTCCCGGTATAAGTAGCTTATGTCAGTTGGTAGCGACCCAACTATCCACACACAAAAAAAAATAATATAAAGACGCTTCATTTCGCCGTGCAAGAAGGACAGACAAAAGCATTTACCCATTTATAATATTAAGTATGGATGGTAAAAACTTTACCATGGATTATGGTCAACGGTCGACCGTGGTATAATTGGATGAAAATAGTGGATATACAAAATAAATAATTAACTACGATTCATGTATTATTTAATAGTTAACCTGTTGTTTAACGACATTTTTGTATAACGAAGGTTTGGTTGATCCATTGCGCTGGGTTCACATGACGACTACGCAGTGCGTTTTATTAATATACACGGTTGACTATCGCAGTAACAACAGAAAGTGTATGAAAACGCAACAAAATCAAATGACCACTACGCGGTGCCTATTTTGGATATATGCTGTCGACATCACCTTTAATCGCCTAGTGAACGTGTACATAGTTTTCCACGTCTGACATTGCAAAACTTTTTTTTTATACTTTTAGTAAATATTCACCACATTGAAAAACTACTGCCGCGGTGGCGTATCATCTCATACAGTTTGAAATACCCCACAGTGAATCACGAGAACAGCGCCACCTATCGGATAAAAAACTATTCTATCTTTTTAGTTCCACCAAAATATAAAGTTTCCAAATTATAAGATTAAATAGATATTCCAAATTAATCATATTACTGCAAAAACCAATTCAATATTATCATTTAAAAAAAACACTTCTGCACCAAGTACTAAGTGTTGTTATATTTAAAAGCTTTATTTCTGAGGATAAGGGCAAATACGTTACGACTAGGGAGGTATAATGAAGCAGCGGACATTAATTAAATTGTCTTAAAGCTCCCGGATACCCGTCAATCAACTGACCTTATGGGAAATTAACTGGACGCAATCGACTTACAGAATTGAATTATGGTTGCGTGGAATAGGTCCAGCTGGATATTACGAGTATAATACTCGTATTACTACTATACTATACTTATTACTAGCTGGACTTATAACGCCTGGACGGTAAGTATCTCAATAACATGTGGGCCTAAAGTGAAGCATAAATATGTGCGTGTGTGCTAACATAGTGTACTATTGATCTCTGACACGCACACATATGTGGAAAAGTGTTTTTTTCTTTTACAATGTAAAGTGGTATATTAAGAAAATTTACGTAATCATACATTCACAACCTGCTTGTCATGTTTACGGAATTTCTTCATCCGTCAAAACTAATGTAGTAATTGTAGTAATACCCATGTTATTTTTGTTACTGAAGAAAAATATTCAAAAAGATATCCGGCCACGACACTCGAAAAGCTTCCGGCTTATTTGGGTTTCTTATCGGTGCAAAAGGATAAAACCTTTCGTCAAAAAGGTCGGATATCTTTTGAACTTTTCTTCCAGATAACATAGAAAGGAAATATGATCGCTAGGAATAGTGTCAAATGTCAATCTGTCGTTTGAGTATGTAATTTAATTTAGAATACTGCCCGCATGCATTATTCAAATTATATGCATATCATATATGAATAATCAATTGTTTCGGTGAAGGAAAACATAGAGAAATTTTTACGACTGTTAATTTTCCCTTATGGGAGAATATTACTGTTCTTAAAGTTGTAAAGTCAGACAATTCGTGTGTGACCAATGTGGCATCCTACGGGTATATAAGTTAACCCTTATCTTTATAAAAATAGTCCCGAGCCGGACGAAGATTAATTTGTATTATAAAGAAAGAGATAAAAAAAATGTTTATTAACATGGAATTCATCGCAAAATAATAACATTATTTAAAATGAACAAAATAATTGTAAATGAATTTTATAAAAATAATAAATTTATTT
>DWPA01004789.1:0-12476 GCA_018251375.1 Calpodes ethlius | reverse complement strand
ATATTTATCTGTCACATAAATATCTGCCCCGGTCGGGAATCGAACCCAGGACCCCTCGCTTCGCAGGCAGGGTCACTACCAACTAGGCTACGGGGCCGTCAAATGTGTAACTTAATTCAATAGATTATCTTGAAAGCTTATTTTTAAATCGTGTATGTGGTAAATAGAAGAGGTAGGACCAATGTATGGTTCGCCCGGAGCAGTATCATTGCCTCAAATATTTCTGCCGTGTACCAATTATGTTATAACAATTGTGTTTCGATTGTAAGGCTGTTTGGATATTTGTTATACTAATACAAGAATCTATCATCTGTCCTCGTGGTTAGCAACGCATATGTGACCAACTTGGAATAGAACAAATTCTAAGTATAATTAATATTCACTAACAGAACACATACTTCCACAGTCTTCTTAATAACAAATGATAACTAACCGATATTCCTATCTATCAGCTTTTGAAGGTCCACTGCTGGACATAGGCTTCCCCTAATTTGCGCCACCCATATACAATTTATGCTAATATTCCTATCAACACTTATTACTAACATAACTTACTAGCTGAATACAGTCCCTCCTACAATCCTATCCGAAGTTTCTCATAAATTTTCAGGCATTGGCAGGGAACTGTGTCACTACAAGCTCATTTGCTATCCTCATCGCATAAAAGTAACAAGACTTTTCATTGGCTCTAAATATCCTGTATCTGTTTTTACAGGTCACAGAGGCATAGTATTCTGTTTGGACGGATCGCCAGACTTCCTCTACACGATACTAACGTTGTTCTTAAACGTAAACAATGACACGGAGCTACAGAACAGTCTCATTTGTCACACTATCGATGTAGTTGCACCAAACAATGACGTCACTAATGTCATAAGAGAAAAATTGAAAGATATAGAATCATACGACGAAAGAGTGCAACTTGCAATAGATCTCTGCCCCGTGCAAGAAAGATATTCTAAAAAATTCATCGCTTCGATGGCTGTCGTGACTTACGATAGATTGAAGATCGTTCTCAATTATAAGCCTGAGGACGTCAGAAAGATAAAATCACCTATTGTTTTACTACGGCCTAAAGAAAATCCACAGTTCGTTACCACTGAAGAAAACTATGGACTCGATAAGTTCTCTGAAAGTCCAGTAGCGGTACATTACTTTGAAGGGAATCATACGACTATAATGGAAAATAAGGATTGTGCTAACGTTATTAATAAGATTTTACTCGAACGCGCTGAAGTGCCTGGGAAGACTCCTCAGAATGTAGTGGCCAGCATGGTCGAGAAGGAGCGGTCGATAGAAGTTTGATTTTGTTCTTTTGGCATTTGTTTTTCGTTGAAATATTTGAATACCGGTTTTTAAATAATAATTTTTAAATTAAGAATAGTTAAGTATAACACGTGTCGGTTCTTAGTTTTCTTAGCAACCAATTTGGACGTATAATTATAGTTTTAATTAAAATTAAGAACTTTAGACATTTCGTAAGTTTGTCTTGTAAGAACAATTATTTATTTAATTTCTAATATTTAGGTTTTAATTTCTCGCTCAGAGACCAGTACCAAATAAAATATTCAATTTGAATAGTATTAGTGAAATATTTGTCTGTTGTTGGGAATATTAATAATTATTATTTTAAATTAAGTTTAAGTATTGTGATTTTAATTTTTGTGAATTATATGGGTGTTTGTGCCGGTGTGGATATTTAATAAACGATTATGTTGAACAATTTTTCATCACGTGTCTTTTTTTGCCTCCATTTAACGTAATACAATATTTAATAACCTGCACATATTGTTTATAAGCTAAATTTAAATATAATGTATGTTATACTCATATGTTCAGAAGGCTCAGGACCGGTCTGTGTGGCACAAATTAGGGGAGGCCTATGTCCAGCAGTGGACTCTTGCAGGCTGATAGATAGATAGATAGATACGCATAATGATATTTGGAAGATGATATTGGTGAACTCTTAGATGTGCATGTTTCCTCACAAATATTTTCTTTGTAATTGGCTTTGTTGCATAAATAATCAGATAAAAAAGCGTAATTCAGAATTACAATTGTAAATTGATCAACTATTACTCTATATCTGGCAAACACTAAGCAACTATAATAGTATTCCGATAAAAGTAATCATACCTATATACTTCTGAGTATTTTTCACATATCAAACACCAATTATTCACCTGGTAGAGAATGTGGGGTTACTTGACCCTAACCAAGGTAAGCAATTAAAACTTTAATATCAGAAATGGATTACAAATCGAAAAACGCGCTACTTTAAGCGAGACGCCCTGAAATATTTTTCATGGTTCTATTCCTCCACTTCGTAGGCGTGATGAATAAATGTACCCATACGAAATCACAGATTACTACTACGGCTCTCTGCGCTTTGCTACAGACGGACTGTCTACTAATATGTCTATGGAATTTATCATAGAGTAATTCATTTGGAGCCAGCTGTCTGACGCGAGATAAATTTAATATCGCTTGGTCAGTGTTTGTCAAATATTTGGTGAACGTTTCCGGCACATAAGTAGATTTCATGTTTCCCTTAATTAATTAATTGATATTTAAAATCGCGCTTTATTGGGTAACAATGAGTTGAAATAAAACATGTAATTTTACGTGGTAATGTTTTTTTATTTCGAAAATTTAAAAATATTCTCCTTTTGTACTGTAATTCCTACTTTTGTTTCATAAATAACCTACATATATTAAAGTCAATCTAAAAAGTCCATCTCGACCTGAATGTATAACTTATTCGATAACAATCTTAGATTTTTATTTATTTACTGTTTTACGTAAAAGTTTAAACGATAAAATATTTTTAGCAAAATACAAAAATATTAATAAATGGTTTATGGATACAATGATTTAAATAACTATTTATCGGTTTCTGATTCCCAAAATGAAAGAATGATGAAAGATGCGCCTGACCGACCTACGCGCTGTGTCGAGCAAAAGTATTTCAACTAGACAACGCCATGAGACAGCTCTGAATTAGGTGACGTTTGACAAGTTTGACAAACGTCAAAATTTACTGTTCTTCTTATAATATATTATTAAATTAATAAACAACTACAAATGAAACATCATTGACAAACCGTCAGGTGGTTCTTGTGCCGTGTGTCGTATATTTATAAAAAAACAACAGACCGCATCACAAGAACCTATTTCGATATCGTTAAAAAAACAATGAAGTCCTGACCAAACCCATTTATGACAGAATTCCGAACTGTAGGTACACTAATTAGGAGTATAATATATTCCGTTTCTCGGCTCCTGATATTTTAATATATCAGGCTTAGAGTATATTTTAACATAAAGGTGGTTGGCCTTTGTTTATTTTCTTTAATGTATTTTATAATTCGGCGATGTTTTATGGAGCTAAATACGTTTTAGAATAAATTACCGACGTCTATACGTGATTACCTATTTAAATGTTCAAGCGGCATGTATAAACACTGCTTGTAGGTAAATAATGTTATGGTTTAGATAATGTGTAAATACCGAGATCCTTTAGGAATAATTGCATGGCATTCGGTCCTATGTAAGTGAGAAAATTATGCTATAATATTTTAAAATTATTATTTAAACAAAGGATTAGAAGTAGATTCAAAAAGTGTACATACATCAACGATAAATACATAATTACATGATATTTTTTATTTTAATTTTAGTAAATATACTTTTATATTTTTCACACGCTTCTGATATGGAGTTGTTGCCAAATTCAAAATAAAATACAAATTCCGAATTCGATTACGTATTTAAAAACTAAGAAAAGACGAAATAACTATGTAGTTACATAAAAAAATGTTTGTGTCCGATTTACCTATTCAATGCTAAATATTAAGAAAACAGATAAGCATAAATTGAAATTGTGAAATTCAGTAGTACAAAACAGATAAAATAAATAAATAACAAACATCTATTATGCCTTCCTTTACGAACAAACTTTCAACGCGTTCGTTCACTTTATCAAGGCTTTTGTACCGTAACAAAAATAACACAGCCTCCCTGAAATAACATTATAAATTACCATGAATATTTTCAGAAGAAAAACAATGTGGTGAAATCTTTAAGTACCAAATAAACTTTTGGTGTTTTCCAAACGTTTTATATTTTTGCGAGCAACTTACTTGTTTTACAAAGAACCTTTTTAAACAACACACCTCTGCATTATACGGTAACTTTAGCACGCCAAGCTTTGCGAACCACATCATTACGGGTTACGTAAATAGACCGGGGCAATTTACCTACGGTGTAGCCGCCTACGGCGTAGGCCGACGTAGCAAGTTTGCTACGTGGTTTAAGAGTAAACAAACTCCTACCATGAGTCTTGCATAAACTCGAAGTTGTTTGAATTTTGAATAAATTTATTAAGCACTTAATCTTCGCAGTCCATTTGTTAAATGACTGTTAGTGGCTCAATTTATGAACATATTTGTGATATTTATGCTTCAAAGGTTTTAGGCAACAGTAATCTGTTGGGCCTGGTAATTATCGCTAGGAAGAAGTCGTAAATCAATCCATAATTTTACCAGTAATCGACACTCAAAAATGTGGCGTCAACCTGTACGCGTAAATCTGTACTCCACTGATACGTCGAAACAAGATTATTTTGACAAAAAGTACATGTTTTTGCAAAAATCCGTATCCTACAATTATATTTTTTTTAATTATATTACTGATTTATGTACTATATTAAAATCCATATTTTTTTTTTATTTTCACAATAGGAGGAATTCATAAAGGAAATAAAATTTGACAATGAATAGATAACAAATTCCTTCACTGACTTCTGATGGCTCTGTATAGTTTATTGAATCATGCTAACCATTATAAACTGATAAAATAAGTTTATAATTATTATACGTATGAAAGAAAAGAATAATACAACTAATGATCAACTGATTTGTCTAAAAAACTTTATAAACAAAAAACGAAGTGTCGTAAGGAAGTTTTACTCAGTACATATGTTCACTGATACATGTAACTTTATTTCTTGTTAATAAATAAACTGATTAAAAATAAAACATTATATGTTATTCTTACCTAAATATATTACTTAACGACGCATCCAAATCTGTTTAGCCACTTTCAACTTACTGAGAACAAATGCAGCGAATTCATAAAATCATTAATGTGAACTATTGCATAAATACAGCCAATAATAGGTTTTATTATAATTGTGTTTAGATTATTAAAGGTAAGATTAAAGTATTGAAGGTAAGAACAATTGTACGTCCATTAATACCGGTTATAACGTACGAGATTGGATGAGTCGAGAACACGTAGGTATTGATACTAAAGATTGTGGAAGGTAAGTGGTAAACGGTAGTTTTCATTACGGAGTGTAATGCTTGCGCTATTTAGACTTGGATCCGAGAAAATATAAAAAAATGTGTTAACACATTCAGTAGCATAATCTGTACCTACCAGTATTTAAGTCAAGAGAAGTAAGAAATTTCTTTACACAAAAATATATAAAAAACATGCCATTTTTAGGTATTTTTGTGTGTATACCTTTAGAAATTCTATTAAAATACTTAGTAGTTGCTAAACACATCATAAAATAAGTTTTTTTACATCAATAGTCATACTTGAGTGAGATCATGCGATGAAAAATTGTGAAATAGTATGCGTGGTAAAGTTAACTACCTCACTTTTTCTAAAAGTAATCATGAAATCTGTTTAACATATCGATTATTTGCTTAAATAATATGTTATCTTAAAAAACACAAAGTTTTAACATAAAAAATTACTAAATTGTGTATTTCTTTTTACCTTTATTATAGATTACATAAAAACGTAGCTATATCAAAACATAATAATGTTTTGGTACTAATTAAATTTAGTTCAAAAATAGGTTATTTAAAAAATAAAATAATGGTTTTTTAAACTTGAAGAAGAAGCGATGTATCGGTTGTAATGTCTAAGACAAAACAAAAAACAGGTATCTGCATTTTTCCTGACAGAATCATGCGCTTATTATGCCTAAAAAGACTCTGTTTTAATCTCTCAATACCATGTAGGCCTGAAGTGGAGCGTGAAAATGTATTGACGTGAGTAGTAATATCGTGTACTTACGATAGCTGACACGTATACAAGCGTAGTAATGTGTTTATTAACGTATTTTTTTTTATTAGGTTGTCATCATTTGGCTATTTACGTATGGAAAATAATCTCAATGACGCCTGTAGTACTCTTTCTCACAAACCATAACAACAAAATAGAAAGATACAGAAGGTTAACTAATGTATCTACTTTACTTGTTATACCTACGTTCGGATTTCGCACTGAGAATGTCAACTCTATTTTATGCACATTATACATAGTATGTTTTATATGTCTGAGACAAGATGTAGTTAAAAAAAAAATCGCATATTTAAAGTGATTACCAAGTAAATTAAACATATACTCACTGAAGTTATAATATATTTATTTTCATTATTTATTCAAGTTCTCCTTTCATGACTCAAACGCAATCAATCTATTAATGCAGTTTTTATTTATTAAAATGTTGCTTATCCATAAACAATGTCCGTTGCTTGACCGCGCAATGTAGGTATGTAGTTAACCTTCTGTGTCTCTCTATTCGTACCATATCACCTTTATTTTGAAGCTCAATTTGGTAAAATGTTCGCATTGTTAAAGATTGAGAAGTCAAAATCCACAACATAAAAGACATAAATAACGGTAAGTACTTTTCTTTCAAGACCTGTCAGACTATTTCGTTTTAATGGTCCAATGTTTTGACAAAGCTCCAAAACGCTACGGTAACCATTTCCGCTGTTTTGTTACTTCTGTACTTCTGATGTCATTAATCATTCGCAGCGCTTTATTTATTGACTTGAAGACAGTTAACCGTGAAGCTCGATTTCTCGTAAAACTTTTACAATGAGTTCGTTTAACTTAAACGAGAGAGTTATAAATTGTATAACAGTCTAAGTTTTTGAGAGCTAAAGCACGATATACAGGCCGGTTTGATGTTAAAAATAATAGAAATACGTTAGAACTTGCATGACTGACTGCATGACATAAAACTATTCGATTCACCAATATTAATTTTAAAAACGGAAATCCATGCTTTGCTTATTTGTCCTTATTTCACGGCGCAACGGAGTGTCATTATGGTATCATACTTTGTGTGCAAATAGTTGGGAAGCTGAAGAGTGACACAGGTTACTTTTTACCGCGTAAACATCTCATTGAAATGGAAAGTTCCATTGTGTTGGGTATTTTGATACCTCCAAATTAACATAGAAAATTTGTGATTTTATGTAAAATTCTTATTACTTATTAGTTTATTATTGAGTTTTTTAGGTTAGGTTATATATATATATATATATTCAAACCAGGGTGGACCGATGTCGATAAATAATTGAAGACATGAAATTAATTTAGTACAATAAACTGAAATTAAATTAAATAAGTAAAATGGAACATGACATGACGCTTAAGCATTTACTTAAATCATGTATATGTGTGTATGAATACATGATAAATACATACATATTACTATGTCAGAAATTGTAATAATGAATATATAATAATTTGTCTTTATAATAATAAATTCTATAACATCGAAACCTATCTAATTGATACAAAAGTGTCCGTTTGTGGCAAGCTTTACAAAACACATATTGTACTATATTCATTTTCAAGTTTAACGATAGTTAAACGTCATTTCTATTTTTTATATGAACTTACTTTTTATAAAAATTTCGAAATGAATGAACCTGCCACTTTATTCATGTCACAAAGTATACTAGTTTTATACTATTTTTTTTATTAATTAATCATTACGGTACGCACTTTCTTACGGCATGGGATACAGACATTTTGTAGACTAATATTTCGATCATATTTTAAGAATGTAATAGGATTTACTAAATAATAAATTAAAGAGGACCATCTGTGATACTATATCATAAGAAGTCTATCAACAAGTACATAATTGCGAGTTAATCATCATTGCTAACCAGTTTGCGTGTGCGCAATCTTAAGTTGAAACAGTGGTCATTGTTGTCATCTCTTTCATTCTTACGGCCGATATCTACCCTCTCACTTTAATGGCTATCTTAAACCATTCGTAAACTTGACCTTTAGATCTTACTTTTATAATTCCTTGTCATTCGCCGAGATACATTCACACACTCAGCACGTTAGGTGCTATCGTGAAAAATTGTTTCGAAACATTGTTTACGACAAATGTTAGCGGAGTTAAGTTAATAATGGTAAGATTTGTAATAGTGTTCTTTGTGTGTTGTCTATAATGTGTTTAATTGCTTGTGATAAAATATTTTTATAATTGGTTTGAAGGAAGTTTCCGTGTAGTTCTAGTGTCGATGTAAGTATCGTTTTTAACCGGTTTTGTCTTGGGTTGACATGAACCCAATTGACATTTGCGAATGAGGAAAAGTATTACTGTGGAACAGGATGTGTATTATATAATTTCGAGTACTTAAACATGATAACGTAAGTAAACAAGAATTTTCTAATAAACATTGAATTTTTTGAACCTCAGAAGGGAACAATACGTGTTCGAAGGAATAAAGGCTTCTCTTTAGACAAATTGATAATCTTTAATTACTTGGACGAGAAAATTGTGTCAGTACGAAAATCTAGTGTATCTGTAGACCAGACAGAAGTTTGAGAAAATAGATGTAAATGACTAGGTCAGATAACACAGATACAAAAGTATGAACATACTTATTCCAACGATTGTAGATATATACTGTACCTATAATTATAACATGCCATTATATGCAAAATATTGTCAACAATTCCAGTTTACGAAGGAACTAATTACACTAAGGAAGTGAGGTTTCATATTTTTAATTATGCAAATAAGTTTCAAGTATATATCCTCACATATAAACTTGAACATGGAATAAGTCTAAATTATAGACAAAAGATTTTATCTTTATAATTCTAATCTGGATCATATTTATTTCGACGTACTTTTGCTACCGTCATATTGATACGTCATACCGTTATTCATTTAAAATAACTTAAATTAGTTCGTTCACGAAGCGTGCGGCAAATTCACTAAAAGACAGGTTACCGAACTAAATTCATTCTTTAACTCCAAAAGCAGAACTGTAAACAATATTAATATCCCAAATGAACTTTTATTTTCCTTAAATCCATAAAATTACTTTAAGTATAACACTCAGTCTTTGATGTTGAATCCTCAGAATTTCACATCATGTTTTAACACACACATTCTGCCATCTATTCAACAAAACAAAATAAAAACACATCTTAAAACCGGCTCGAGTCCTGTTTTATGATCTAAAAATAATAGCAGGTGCAGAATAACTCCGCGCCGGACTTTACCTAAGCGTATTAAGAATTTAAACCATTCCAATCTCTATTAAAATCGTATACATGCTCGCATTAATCGTTTGCGTCGCAATAATATTAAGCGAATATGACGTCAATGGCCCAAGTCATCTAGAAGCTACAGTTATGTTTTTTTGAGGAAATGATTCCATTCTGTGAAGTGGTAGATAGACCCTTTAATTTTCAATAAACCATAGGTTTTATTACTGATGAAAGACTGACAGTAATAGCGGTTTCGTGTTCAGCCAATTTCGGTAAAAAATACGGTCGAGTCGAAACTCAATGTTTTTGAGTTGTGTTTCGTTCAGTTGAGGTAGTTCATGGCCAGTTCATCGGCCGCTTGGCTAGCGCACTTGTGTGTTGTGAATTTTTAATTAATTAATTATCCATCCTATGCGACATTGCAAAAACAAGAGAATATTACTGCTAGAAACAATAAACAGAAGTCTCACTTATTATTATTTACATAATACTAAAACTTAGGAGTCCAGTTATCTCTTTAGGAACGGTTTTTTGTGCGAATTTCTGTATATAACATATTGTTGAACTGATAATATTTTCCAACAAGTTTACAAAAATATACATAATTTATTTATTTATCTATTAAAGAATAACTAGAATGATATTTTTTAGGTTCTTAGATTTATTAAAGATTTCGGTCAAAGTGAGAGGTTGATAGAGAGTATAAGTAGAAATTTGATTGAAATGACATACATAGATCATATTATATACAGGTAGTCATATATTTTATGTACCGCTATGACTTAGTTCTAGTAACTACAATCTAAAGTGAAAGTATTTAAACGTCGTAAACATATATCAATTAGGAAAAACCTTAGCATTTAGTACAGCTCGACCCGAGCGGGGATTTACTAAATTCCGGTTTTGTTGATTCAATATTTATTTATAATTTATATCATTAATAAGTCGTCAATGAATGACGACAAATGGAATTCATCTGGAATTTTTAAATGGTTTTTGTATTTGATAAAAAAATATTGACGTAGTTTCATTTATAAGTTATAACTTCCAGATAACGCGGTTAAAAAAATATATGAGTCATTCTGCTCTTGGAAACTTCGAAAGTCTAATTTAGGTGACGTATAATATATGTTTACACAAACGATATAGATACAGCGATAACAACAAAATGACGAAGTGAGTAATAATCATTATTTTACTCTGTGACAGAGCCCCTGCGACATTGTGTTATTACGTTGTCAAACATATTTAATACATTTTCATACTAATTCTCTCTTGCTAAGGATGTTGTATAAAAAAACTGTCGCATCATTGTCGCACGTATAATACTTAAAGTCGATGCAACTTCGCGTCCAAACTTACATCCCTTTTAGAAAACATTTAAATTATAATTTGTAGAAAATTACTCCACAATCTCGATCTTGATATCGTAATCGATACTTGAAAATAGAATAAAATTATCAGTAATGTCTCCTGTAATAATCTTTTATAGATATATAAAGCTATTAAACGTTCGATAATACCTTATATATTTCCTTAATTAATCATAAGCGTAAAATTGGAAGATGTTAATCTACATCTTCAATTATGTTGTTCTATCAATAAAACGAAGTTCTAAGAACCTATAACGCGTAATAATTATTTATCTATTCCTTGCTGTATCTTAGACATATACAATACAATACATAATGTATCTTTTCAAATGAAAAATTAGGGTTATTTTATTACTAAAGAATTTGGGTATTTAAATATATAATCAACTATCTACAATCATAGTATAAGATATCGAGTTTTATGACCCTAGAGTACCATTACACTAATCGTAATCAAAGCAGCGAAATCAACAAAATAAATAGTGAACTAACTTAACGGTCATTAGCAATCTGTTACATTTAGTAGGTACGACGGTGATTCAAGGCGAATAGCACACACGTTCTATCATTTATAAAGATATTGATCGCATAGGTTAAGCTTTGTATTGTACGGTGTAATTACAAGGAAAATTAGTACCTATAGTAACTTTATACGTTTAAAATACCCGTGGCAATAATTCTTGGAAAAATACTTTACGTAAGTATCGGTCAAACGTAAGATATTTCTACGTAAAGATAAATTTTGCCACTCAATTTAATCTTGACGGTTCTTAAGTGACAGGATGCTACTTAATTCTTCATGTGGTGCTGCCATACTACAGTTATTAAGTGTTTTAAAACATTATAACTGAATCATCACTTTTAACCTCCCAGACATTCGCACACACACATAGAAGTTTCCGTGTATACACAGTACATATATAAGTTGTAGTTGTCATGTCGTACAATTAAGAAACGGCCGTAGGCAAGATTTAAATATGCTCGGTTGGCTCACCCAGCTTCCAGAATCAACAGTCTTTTTACTTCTTTTGATTCTGTTTTGGATAACCAGCAATGAGAAGGTGATTCATCCACTTCCATCTAAATTGACAACGTGACAGGCCTTCAGTATCTGATGTCAGTAAATCATGTTAATCCTATCCCCAGCCATCCTGCATCTACTAATTTGTTAGCGAATACCATAAAACAACGCATACATACCCTCACTGACCAACATGTTATTATGTTAATTATAATTTAATATTTGTCATTTGTAACCCACAATCGTCGTTCACCCGTAACACGTGAATAGTTACCGATAATTATTGGAAAATTAACGCTGCTATTGGGTAATTAGACGGGAACGGGTGCGAAAGCTCGCCAATTACGTACGTGACTCATTTGTCAACTAATGAACGAATTTCACCCTTAAACAACGATATCGATTATTAGACATTCTTATATTATTTAGGAAATTCTATCAGTTTTCATTGGTGCAGGAATGAAATATGGCTCAAGGCCTCTCCAGATATGACTCGTGCCATTATGTGGCAGTTTCTCACGATATATTCTGGCTCCGAAGCAAGTAAATGTAATTGACGGCCCCGTAGCCTAGTTGGTAGTGACCCTGCCTGCGAACTGAGGGGTCCTGTGTTCGATTCCCAGCCGGGGTAGATATTTATGTGACAGATAAACATTTGTTCTCGGGTCATGGGTGTTAGTGACGTGTTATATGTGTTGTCCATGCCGTCCGCGACACAGGGAATCCTACTGCGGGGGTATGAGTGT
>DWPA01004788.1:0-12477 GCA_018251375.1 Calpodes ethlius | reverse complement strand
TATATTATGCTGAAACATTGATAACTTATTCAATATTTTGATCTTCGTTTTTATTGACAATCAGAAATATCTTATCGTTGTTCACATATTTTACACCATTTTAGAAAACGTAAGCGAGATAAAAACAAGTGCGGATTAAAAAAACGGTGCATTTCATTTATATGGGTACAAGCATGATTAATATTATAATATACATGATACACATATACATTTTTGAATTAAAATTATAATATAGGTACGAAGGTTTTCATAGTGAGTTAGTGAGCAAGTTCTCTACAGAACGTAATATGTGTATAGTGTTAATCATGAATGTACTCATAAAGTTTTATCACTAACACTGTTTTTCAATCCGCACTTATAATATATGCATTTAAACTTATTATAAATGTATAACTTTCTGCATTGATTATATTATTTACATATCGTATTTAATAATCATATAAAATACTAATTGACTAATTATCCTATTTAATGAAAAAAATAATCTCCTTTTGCTTTGACTTTACATAAAGCTGACATTAAACATTTAACCGTCACGAATCTTTAGCTGAGGGAAAACCACATAGCCAAAGTAAATTGATAGCTAATTTGTATCCAGCTATATATGTGTGAGCGTAGTGAAAAGAAACGCCCTCGAATTATCGGAACGTTAATGCACCGTGGGAATGTGTAGTGTTTAAATAATGAAGCGGGTGCAAAAACTATGTGCCTGAGCACCGACCGCGCGACCCCCGCGAGTGCATAGGGGCGGAACAAGTGGACCTGTCGCGACCCCTCCAGCGCTCCACATCACTTCACGCCGTTATCGCCATTTAGCGCGCCACTTCAACTTCTAACAACAAAACACTTTGCTTTTTACTGTTACTGTCAAAGAATTCTCAAAGGACGCTTAACAAATTACCCGATAAGTCACTTCGGCACGTCTCCCTGTGAGGGGATTTATATTTTAACATTTCATAATAGTCATACCAGTCTTTAAATAAACATCATAAACACTTAAAATTCCTGTACACAAATCATATCATACATCCATAGTGATAAATCGCATACACTAAAGTAGGTACTTGAAATCAGTTTAGGCCATCGTAGCGGTTTAGTACATTAGCCTGCACAACAGAGCCTGCGACAAGCGAGCGGGTGCGCGCCATTCACATAATCGCGTGTTCAAGTCTGTTCAACTAACTCAGGTTACGGGAATCGTGAAACTTGATGTTCGCGATTCGGTTGATGATCGCGTCTCGCGACACCGCGACACCGCGCGCCCGAGTCGCGCCGAACGCCGCGTGCCCTGAGAACTCGGCCCCCTCGTGCGGAGGCTCCCATGTCGGTTATCTAACGCGCAGGTACTGTTATAGTCTGTCACGCAATACTAATTGATGCAGTAGTCGAGCTATGCAGTCTCAACTTGCCGCGGCCGCCTCCCTCGACGCGCACCGTATCTCACTCGACGGCAATGTACCCAAACATAAAACCGGCTCTCATATCAACGCATTGATGTCCCCAATACAGACGGTCAACGAGTTTTTAGATGTCCTTTATCGATGTTCTTGAACTGAACAATGATGGTTTTTAAGTTCACATTCCATTCCTTAACTTACGCTTCCAGACAGGCACGACGACAAAGCACAGATTACCGAGGGTTATCTAAATTGGCGATTTTCAAACAAATGAATAGTACTGATAGCTTGAATACGTAATAAAGCTCGCATTGTATTAACAAATGGAATGCGAAGGCATACACCAAGCCACTAAGGTGGTATCTACCTCATGACTCAGATAGAAGGCACGCGCGCTTCGTCGCCGATTCACTAAGCTCCACCCTTTATATACCTACTAACTATAAATACTTAAAATCTGCTCCATATCTTCCATGTTGGTACCATTTATTTCGTTCATGAGAATAATCATTTCGTAAATGAATGTTACTTCAATACTGGTAACAAATATTAATATTAATTTAATACAACCGGTTGTATTAATACTTATGTTCTATTTGCCTTAAAAATATCTTTTATAATTTTATAAATTAATAATATGGTCTTCAAGGATTTGCAACAAGTAATAATTCACCATCTTACGACTATGCAGCCCTACATTGCGGCCATTTTTTTATAATAAAAGACGATAAGGAATAGTTACTTGATTCTAGGTTCAAATTACAAATAGTGCACCACATACACACTATTATCTTACGATGACAATTAGTAACAACCTATCACATCTAAAGAAGCGACTATACAGTCACTTAATATCTTAACAGATATCAAATATAAAAACTAGAAATATCAAACGTATCGTTCGAAATTCGATCTTATGTGTGTACCTTCCATTTAGAGAGTTGTCAATTGGCGAAGTGATAGTAGGGCAATAGTTAGCAGTCGGGTTTCGTTACAGCGCGTCAGAGAGAGTCAGAGAGGCCGGCGAGTGGTGGCGAGTGGTGGCGAGCGGCGGCAAGTGATGGCGAGCTGCGGCGAGTGGCGGCGAGTGAAGGCAAGTCGGATGTTGGTATGTCGCCGCCGCACGGCTACACCGCACCGCCCGCGAGACAGCCGCTCTGCCACGTTATGCAGTTCGTATCAATGAGGAGAAAAGTGTGACGATACTGACGACACAATCTCCATCGGTATTTGCGCTCCCACTAATGACCGTGACTTTACGCGCTCACTCTCAGTGAGAACGGAACCTCACGGCGCGTCTCGTCTCACATCGGTGTATTTTTATTAGTCAATATTAGGGTACGCACGCGCTTAGTATTACGCTATATCGACCTCCGAGCCGCATGAGGGGTGGCCGGAGCCAGGCACGGAGTGGGCCAAGCAATAGGAAACGCTTCACCTCACGCAGGCATACCATAAGCAAACGGGACACGAAATGTCCCAATTTCAACAATTAATAAATTCGGGCTTTTTTCCATCAAACGACATAATGTATTTTATAGTACTTAATACCGTATTAATTATTAAATCATACCATATTTTTCATTTTCAATAAAGAATAAGTATATAGCCTGCGAAGATGCTCAGTGATTTTTATGGCGTAATACTATAAAACTCGTAACGCTTGGATTTGAAGATAAATCTCACACAATACTTTACAATAGCAATCTTACGCCATTGAGGTACAAACATACTGAAATACCATTACAAGCCATTGTTTACAGAATCAGTTCTGTTAGATGATGGTTAAGTGTTAAATAATGCGTAGTATATGGTTCAAGTACTTATTTCAATACTAACTTATCCATGCTTGACGAAACATTCTCACGTGCATTAAAACAGTATTTTGATCCAGTATAACAATTTTATGTACTTTTGTTATGTTTCCAATTTCGTTTGAAAACTATCATACCGTTTTAGCATATTTATCATACCACTGACTGCAAATTAACTTTTTTATTTTTCTATGCAAATAGGTGACATAAACCTGACGATCTACTACCACATGGTTAGTGACTAAATGAGCAACACCAAAGATAGCACCATTTGTCGACCAAAAGAGGAAGAACGGAAGAAAGAACTGACTCTCAAATTATAACAGAATCAGTCTGTGCGATCGTTTTACCTAAAAATCATTAATTCCGAAAATATTACACAGGTTCCTGATGTCAAGTTTATTGACGTAATAGCATAAACATTAATAATTTACACGCAACATCAGATATAATTACTGATAGCTTAGTGGTCGGAACGTTGGTGTCGTGGAAGGTCCACAGTGTAAATCCTGCTCGCCTCTAATTCTTTAACCTCTCATTTTCCAAAAGTAATGTGTGCATTACAAGTTAGTCGCCACTTGCTTCGGTGAAGAAAAATATCTTAAGGAAACCTGCACATCTGAGAGTTCTCCATAATGTTCTCCACGATGTTTGAAGTTTGCCACTCTAGACATGGCCAGCATGGTGGCCACCCTTCATGTGACATTCATTGACATTGTGACAAGAAACCCGAGACCAGCAGTGAGACAGTTATGGGTTGAGATGATGAAGACGATAATGAGATAAGATCTATAATAACCATCTCTTAATACGCTAGATTACTACTGTAAAGTAATAGATTTGTTTAAACAATAACGATGATTGTTAACTAAAAACAGCAGAATAAGTTTCACAACTCACATTGGACAGTAGTGGACGTAAAGCCAATCAGTTGGAATGCGGGAATCGATAACATCAACTATTAGATTAGCAGAACGTCCAGTGACCGCAAGACGGGGGCGGCCGAGTGGACAACGTGTAGGTATTATTTTATCGGAGACCGCCCCAAATAATTTCTTATTTACAGTATCGCCATTATCTCCTCAGGTCAAACGATAAACCGATCTCAATTTATTAAAATTAATTTAAATTGATAGAAAATGTACTACATATAAAAAATGTTAAACATTAAATCAGCTATAATTTATTTTGCACAATAACAACAGATATAATAGTTCACCTAATGTATTTTGTTCCAGTTTATAATTTCCCAACAGCAACACAGAAGAAAAGTTATGTTAATGTGGTTAGAGAGTTATGGATGGGTTTAAAATATAAACTAGGCATTATATAACGTCATTTGTCGCCTTAGTTAGACATACAGGATTAAAACCTTCAAACCAGGACAATCGCTCATGGAATGTTGTTGCGTTACAAACTTAAGTAAACTTTTGAAAACAAATACGGTGGAAACTATAAATAATGTACTTTAAATCAACAAAACGATATTATTAGCATATAATTTCTTCTTTATAGAGGAAATAGTATAAAACTGTAAAGAGTACGCTCTGGGTCAAGACTTTAGCTCACAAACTAAGTTTATGGAGCGTCCACCCTGGAGTTACTTTTTGTTGTGCGCCATAATGTAACACGATAACATTCTAGACATTTGCAATCATCAGTTAGCATTTTTTCAATGTTGCATAACACGTCCACATCGTAAAAACAAATATTAATAATGGCTTACTTCTATAAACTTTCGAATCGAAAAAAATCTATAGCAAAAATATTATTGACTTCTACTATATGTTGACTGTTTCCAAATGTTGAACAATGTTAGTTAACTTAGCAACAATTACTAACAATCAAATATTTATAAATATTTTTCACACACTAGGAAACGTTGCTCATACTTAACTACGATGATGTTGCACCTTCAAAGCAATTTGACTGGATCGGAATAAGACAACTAATTGGAAAAAATAAAAAATAAACTGCAGTGAATTTAGTGTACATCATTGTATGTCAATTGTAACATATTAGACATTCCATCGACGTGAGACAGCCATATTGGTGGCGAACATCTTAATTTAATAACTCGCCCCCAACACAATAACATACTCTATTCTATAATTTTCGTAATGTAAATGCATTTTTTTACAGTTGTAGCTAATAAATATTTTTATTTTTACTAAAAAGTCTTCGCATTAGATATTAAACGCGAAAAGTAAACAGTAATGTTGTGAAAATTTCTTTAGGTAAGACTAGTATTAAGTTTTAATATTGCATTAGATATTTCATTTCATTTTCCAGTTAAAAGTAGTTTAATGAGAAAGTAAAACAGTCACTAATTGATAAATAAATTCAAATCCAACGATTATGATTGACCAACCTGTTCTATAAAAATCAAACGAACAGGTGTAACTAATAAAGGAATATTAAAAGTTCAGAAGGTGAATAAATTGCACAATACTAACTTATTGATAAAGTTATCGATTCGTACCCTGTAATAGTATTATTGAAGCTGGGACAGAGAAGATATGCGGGGCAATAAATATAATCATATGTGGTAGACGCGTTCTACTTGCAACGCAGAGGCACGCAGAGGTAATTTAATTAGAAACAATCGGGCGTGCTGAAGCGGACCGCGCCAATGGTTGCCGGCGTGCCGCCCGCGCCCCCTCACTCGCGCCCTTTCGGTCATTGTTGCCCCCACGCACAACATCGCTACGTACTCATAAGTACACTATGACATGTAGTGAGCATCTAGAAACTGCAATTATTAAATCCAGCCCGTAATAACGTTGTAATATAAGGTAAATCAAAGTTGACTAGGAAAATGAGCTCACAATCAGTGTCTGACTATGAAATTAGTGAGTTATTGTCAGATCGTCACTTAAAAAATACAGCGTAAAAAAATATTCGACAAAGCGATTAAGTAAAAAAAATGTCAACGGTCATTGTAATTTGATTTCTTAGCAATTCTCCGCCGTAATAACTCCTAATGTATTTAAACTTTGGACTGTATTTTGGAAAATTCCACCTCTAAGAATGTAAAATAAGATTTGGAAGTTTTATATTCTCTTTAACAAACACAAGACATTCTTTGCACTAAAAAGATGAAATTTTCCTTGATTTACGCAGACAAGTATTAAGGCAGGATGTTTCGAAATTCCCACATAATATGGAAAAAAGATGGTTTACGTTTTCGATGTATTTATTTAACTATAATTACATAATTATTAGACTGAGAATACATGTTGTATTCTGAAATTATAAGTATAGCTGATTAAAAAGCGTAGTACTTAAATGCTTCAAGGGCTGCTCTTAATACAGAGGGTTCCAGAGCGAATCGAGAGCAGGTTACGCATAAAATATCGGTGTTTAAAGTTAGTTAAACACATGCCAGATTAATATTGTCGCAAAATCCAGGTACAGTATATTGATAGAAAATCATAATTACAACTATTACTCAATTTACTTTTTTCATAGTACTAAATCGGGCGTGTGCCGTGAATTTATAATATATAAAAGAAAATTTTGGAATACTATCCACGAGAAGGCGATTCAGACGTGCACGGTTTCATTAAATAAACGTATTATCCGAAGAACTTAACGAAAGCTAGTACGATACTTAAAGGTACTTAAAGAACTGGTTGTAGTTAAATATTGCAAGCCGGAGTCGTGAAAGTTTTTTACTTGTCACAAGGTACGTATACTTAGAAAACTGGCTCTATGGTATCTGTGACCAACATACGACATTAATAACGTTGTCGGATGTCGCCTTCCTAAACGTAACTTTCGAAGTTACCGTCAAACAACTGAAATGTAAACGTAAGAAATAATCAGGACACGGTATGAAAAGAACCAAGATGTTTCTTTAACACTGAAGCATCCTGTTTTCTGTACCAACGGAGTGCCGCGAGGAATAAAGTTAATACTGAGCTCTGCTTGCTCTGTACCTGCCGTGAGGATGTAAAAAGATGCAATCAAAGAGCGAAAGGAACAGAAAAGCCGAGATACTCCATCGTAATAACGTTTTTAAAAATGCAAGACGTCCCTGCATCCGCCCGGTTTTGACCCACTGCAGCTGCAACCGTCGCCAAAATACTCAATACAAAAATACCGAACGTGTTGATAGTGCAAGTTACTCCAAACCATATTATCACTTAATCCTTGTGCTATACTAATAAAAATTAGTAACATGTAATGTTTTTATTTGCTGTTGTGCGCGTACAGTACGTTATTGATTTTAAGGTAATTAAGATACGTGTTTTGATACGATCTCATAAATATCACGCTTATAATTGAATCTAATAGGTGATATTGCTAGTAGTGGAGTACTTAGGAATTTAGTAATCACCTCACGGCCGACCTTTGGGTGAGTTCCGAATGCAGCAAAACATTACCACGTGAATTTTGTATTATCAAATATTTCTTAACAGTATACATGATTGATAAATAGATACAAATTAACAGAGCCTTAAAAATTAAATTTATACATATATATTTAGAATCATGGCGCCAACTCAAAGACTGCGATATAAAATGCTGACACCAATAGTAGACGATTCATAGAGTAATTGATATTTTTACAGACGCAGAAACGAATACTGATACTGAAAGTTTTATGTTAACATCCGGCAAACGAAATGACGGCCCGTTTGAATGCTTGCGGTCAACACAACCCATAGCCATCAGTAAAACAAGGATCGCTAGCTCACAGAGGGGATCTCGCGAGAGTGCAATAGAAACCCGTTGAACTTTTCATATTTAACTTTTACGAAGGAAACTGGGAACTAACTGCCATAGTAAATAATCTTACCATCGTGAACTGATATTATACGAGGAATATCTATACTAATATTTAGATGCGAAAGTGTGTTTGTTTGTTTGTTGGTCCTCCTTTCACGGCGCAACGAAGCGTCGCTATGGTATGATTCTTGGTTTGAAGATGATTGGAAAGGCGACGAGTACTATAGGCTACTTTTTACCGCAAAAGAACATCTAATTTTTGTGGAAAGATCCATTACGATGTATATTTCGGCCAAATTAAAGGAAGTGTTTAACAACAAAGCGTTGCCTGGCAACCATTGATATAAAGAAATTGACAACCGTTTTTTACTGTCCTCTCCACATTTCGCGTTTCGTAGGGCACATCTAGTTAATTTATATACAAGTTCCTTACTAACAATTAATGTGTTATATAAATGTTATCTCAGGTCATTGGTAGGTACTTACGTGGGAACAAAGTAACAGTTGATGTCTCTTTGACAGCAATTAGTGTAGTTGATACGTCTACGCCATGCTATCTGAAACAAATATATTAATCGAATGAAATTTTCACATCATTTAAGAGACAAATTACCGTCATATCATTCATAAAGGGCCATCCATCAGCGCTGTTGCATTGCTGGCCTTAATTGATAGCCAACGATGTTGAGTTACTGACATACCTAGCCAGAGATTACTATGATTATTACATACAGATAGGTAGGTACGTGTATACGATACGCATTTAACTATAACGGCCTTGAGAATAAATTATATTGCCATTATTCTTTTGTTATACCGTTTAAACGATTCGATACAGTTAATAATAATCTCGTTGAGGGAGAAACAACTAGATTACCTCGTTTAGAGATTATGGATTAAGTTTAACTGCATGTCAAAAAGCCCGTTAGCGCTTCATCAAAAGCATTGTTCACAAAAAGGGGAAGGACGACGCACGGTAAAAGAGGTGATTGCTAAATTTACCTGGCGGACGAGTTGTTATGAAATGATTGTTCCAAGGAAATAAATAATGTGTTATTGCAAAATATAGTATACCTTTATGTTTGGAAAACAACGAAACTAAGCATAGCTACATTTCACATTAAAAGTATTCGTCAGGATAACAATAACATATAGATGTTATTAATACAATTATTTTACTAGATACTTACTAGATACTACGAGCAAGGAGAAACGGCTAGGTTCTAAGACGCCCTAACCTTCTATAATGGGATCGGAGTCTCCCGACCCAAAATATTTTCTAGGCCGGCCCAATACGGCCAAATCATTGCTGCATTTACCATCTAACATTTCTCTATTTACAGATGTGAAAATCAATTAAGGAAATGGACACTAACATCTGTCCGTATTAAGATTGAGTCACAAAGGCAACGACCGAACGGCAGATCAAATCACTGCGAGGTTAATGATGCTAAAATTTGAAAACCAATGACGCACGCCATATTATATCAATGTTAGATGATACTAAGTTTTTTATTAGATAAATATTGAAATTTATTAAGTGTTACGACGCTAATATGAATAGGTAAAGGAAAAAAATATTAAATGCATCGTAGAATGATAGGTTTCGATTAACATGGATTTCACCATTACCATCAACCCAGGGTGTTACAGGTGCATTACAAATTGTATTTAACAAAGGACATCAGTCGTAAAAATCTTGAATACCAACGCGTTCGGTTATACAATTCAAAGTATATATACATATACGATTAAATAGGATAGAAGCCACGACACATTTTAAAGTGATATAATCCGTCATTCCCTTTTCGACCTTATTTCTTTATCATAAGACATCGAAAAGGTCCAAATCACGCACTGCATAAATCCCATACAAAGCCAATTAGAATGCAAAACTCGTTATACGGCGTATAGTCATTCAAATACAATACTACACGACAATCGAGTATCAAGGCACGTGTCACGACTCTGGCACGATGTATCTTATGTGGGCCTCGCAATTAGCATGCGGAAAATGAAACTCACTGTTGGTGCGACGAGCGACGACGATACGACCTGGTTGGCAAGACTGCACCTGGGGTCATACCCGCAACACAATTCTATCAGATATCTAAATAATTAATAACTTACCTACATATGAATAATGTTCATTGAAAACAATATCTATAGACACAGAAGACTGTATTATGTATGTGTATTGTTTTCTTGTAACGACTTTAGAAAATCTACGACTGTTTTATAATGTGCTCAGATTTTTTTTTAACCCATCCTTTTGGTTTTTGACAAAACATACTATTTCAGAAACACTGATGTATATCAGCATCACATCATGAAACCCTAACAGCTTTTTTCGAGGTGTACGTTTAAGTCAGACAAAATGATTCAGTTGGGTATGTTTAATCGAGTAAGAGTCCACTGAAAGAACCCTACCTAGATGTACCGTGGTAGAGGTCTGACTGATACACTGATCAATGAATGTAACGCATAAAAAAATACATTACTTCAGTAACGCCTTAAGGCGCTTGTTCACCGAGAGCGTTCACCTGTAGTGTAAGAGCCAAATTTTGATCATTACATCAGTGAGAAAGGAGATCTCCGAGCGTTACAGTGCGCACCCTATAACGATACAAGTACAACATCAAATTCAACAACCACAGCAATCATTCGCGTGTAATGTAACAGTTAAGATATGAGTATTCGCATGTTGTATTGTTACGTACTATCAAATACTCGTATAGATTATTGTAACGTAATGTTCAAACGCGAATCATAATTCGCTACGTTACATACGAACGCTCGTTAGGCAGTGAGAGTTATTGTAATATCTATAATATAATGCTGGAAACATACATTTTTACATTGCAGAGGGCGGCGCCCTTACGAATTTAAAGCATAATACTTTCCTGTCATTCTGACACAAAGTCTCAATGCTATTTAAAAAAACTGCCGAAAGATTAAATATGCCCCCAAACATTACAAACATAGCTCGCCGATTAGCGTACTGAGGTAGTAATAAACAGGCAAAATAAAATACTAATTTAAAATACTTCAACTAGGATAAGTTGTTTAGTAGCACCAAGTAATATACACATATTCTGAATAAGATGTCATTAAAAAAATAACAATTTTAGGAGCTTTTTGCATTTAAAACTATTTTAACCACTCATAGCTTTTTTAAAATATAAATAATTACAATTATTTTTTGTACTATGCTACTCTATGGAATTTTATATTCATTATATAAGGCAGCATGGAATGTTACTATTGTCTATTAATCAAACAGCAAACTCCAAAAATATGTTTTTAAGTTTTTGTTTTAGAATATGACAAATATGTTTTTCACAAGTCATATTAGTGACGTCTCATTAGTGTTGTTCATGCGTGAATCCCAGTGTTTATTGTATTATTTTGTTCCGTCACTAGTACTAACCTATGAACTAGAAACCTATTGACAGATGGAATACCAGATCAATAAACATACAGCACTAAGTTCTCGTATGTTTCCACCCCTAGCGGGATTTTGACAAGTCATTTATAGTGCACATTTTTGTATCAATTGTGTTTCTGAAGCAAATATGAATTATTTCTATTAATTCTTATTTCTATACATACCATAATTTTTCAGGCATTATGATTTTGCATTAAATTTAGAATGAGCAGTAATTTGTTCTTTATATACAACATAATGTTTTTAAGTTCCTATACTACAAAAAAGAAAATCACTTAATTGTTTTCTTTTAGCTCATGTCTATTATACATCTCCTTGTTTCAGGAACATGTGGAGCCGTCTACCTATAATGTACAAGTTACCGATAGTGTCATGATGTTTGCAAAGAAACAATATCTTGTAGCACAAATGTAGAGAGACCTCCGAACACTGATATATAATATTATAATTATTGTTATGATTATAAATTTAATTATCGTTAATTATACTGCTGCATTTGTTGATATATGGGGATAAAATTACCCAATATCAAAGTTAAGTATGTTAATATATTCCATGAAACTATTCGCTAAGTTTATGCTATACCCACGTTGCATGAATCTAAGTTGTATATGGCCTCCTTTTATTTATGAACCAAACATATCTTTTAAAGTAATATTGTGTCAAGCTGACTGTAATGTAATGCAAATTAATTGAACCATTTTTTAAATTAGTAGTAACTAACACAAAGCCAAACGAAGAGAACCTATTATAAATACCCCCAATAACAGTTTATGTTAAAAATCTGCCTGTAAAAGGCAAAATCAATTAATTGCCGTTTATCATATTTATCGTTATTACACTATTGTAACAACAGTTAAAATATTTTGAAATTAAAAGCTTTGTACATATAAATAAATATATTTCACACTGTAATTTTAATAGATTCTCTGCAATGCTGATTTAAATATGTACATATTTATATATTTTATAAGATATAGCATATAATATGTATTTATCAGCCTATGAAGGTACATTGCTGGAAATAGCACTCTTCAATAGTCCTGAGCCTTCTGAATCCAGTGGTTGCCCACTGTCTTCTGTC
>DWPA01004787.1:0-12480 GCA_018251375.1 Calpodes ethlius | reverse complement strand
ATTCCCTGTGTCGCGGGCGGCATGGACAACACAAATAACACGTCACTAACACCCATGACCCGAGAACAAATATTTATTTGTTACATAAATGTCTACCCCGGCCGGGAATCGAACTCAAGACCCCTCGCTTAACAGACAGGGTCACTACCAACTAGGCTACGGGACCGTCATTTTTTTCGTCTGTAGTGGTCTACGTACCTGTTCATCAGGGTCGTCGTACTCGACGACGCGGATGATATCGCCAACGTCGAAGGACAGCTCGTCGCTGTCCTCGCGCGTGTAGCGGTAGGTGGCGCGCACGCGGTACAGCGTGCCGGCCGGCAGACCCTGCAGCGTCGCCCCTGGACCAACCGACACTCTCATTAACACACATATTGACATTACTCACACATATACATTACACACTAACTTTTAAATTATAGGACTGTTACGAGGTATGACGTCCTTGACTTGTATTTTTTATGAAAAATACATCTGTCAGCTGGGTTTTTAACGGAGTGCGAAATTAAATTAATGTGCAATTTTCATCAAAACGTTAATTTTAACTACTAGTGTTATCAGTAGTATTAATAGAAAGTCATTACAATGTTTGTAATGACAGGACATTAACTTTACAAATGATTTAAGAGTTTGCAATATGATTTCTTGTTAAGAGTACCTACAGTTTCATTTACAAGTTAACCTACCCTGAGAATATGTGTTGAAGGAGTTTATAAAGTCTTCACAATACATCTATGGTAAAATGGAAGTGTTTGGAAGTCACTAAGTATTCAGTAATTTACTGTATTGCCTCTAGCGGCGCCACTTGTGGCCAGGATAGCTTTGTTGCGTAACTGGGTTGGTATTGAAATATTTGAGACTTTGAATATTTTGAAATTTATAAAGTTGGTATTTGTATTTTACACTTGTGGGATACTTGTAGGATAGGATATATACTTATTTTTTTCGAAGTTAATAATCCTATAAAAAATATCGAAATGCATTAAATAATTAAATATACAGATTAGGAGAGGTAACAGTGTACCCTTCAATAGAAAAAAAATCCTGAGCCAGACGGAATTATGAATTATTACTTCAGAACTATATATCATGTACAATGTACGCAGAAATTGTATCTAAAGATTAAAAGAATTCTTTCAAAAGAAACACAAGTACAACAGACATTTATCATTCACAAAATTGTATGACATTAAATACAGTTTAAGTGCAATTAATGATGATAAAATGATTATTTGATGCTAAGATTTCTGGACACATATACATAGACCAAACATGCTGTATACAAAATGATGTCAACATTTTGTCAAAAAATAGCAACAGCTTATGTCATTAATAAAGTTAATAATAAAAAATTATATCGTAAATAACTTTTAAATTGACTTAAAGTCGATTGTCGCTTTCGAGAACTTAATCTCTTATTAATGTTATCACATGTCATACTCTTTGATGCAGTTCTAAAATTACATTCCTACCATTCATTCGTTAAAACTAATGATCACATGCTATGGTCAGGCATCACAGAAAAGAGATTTAGATAAACTGAAAATTATTTAATCACAAACTATGTATTAGAAAGCTATTAACTCCCCCGCCTGTAAACATACGATAAATACATACATAGAGAATATAAATAAACTTTGCAATATATATTATTAACATTAAAACAATAAAAATTTACTGCAGATAAATATATAAAATCTTATTACTGTCATTATTGATTTATTAACGAAATGAAATCAAATTTCAACGTAATATGACCGTTAATTTTGTCTATAAATACAATTAAAAGGAATAAATACACTTTGCATTAGCAGCGCGATATTTATATTTTAAGGAAACATGCTTCAGCTAATTTTGAAATCACTATGATATACAACACCCTAGATAATATGTTTGATATAACTTTAACCTATAAAATACAAAACCCTCGTACTCACCGACCGGGATGTCGTATACTTCATCGCTCTTGTTTTGAACCTGATTGTCTACCTCTTTCTGTTCCGTCTCCTTCTCTCCCTTATCTTTTTCTACTTCCACCTGACTCTTTTCCTCCACGTTATTGTTCGCTTTTTCCACAGCCACTGGCGACCCTGAGGGAATGGCGTGTGATTGGTTGCCTAATGACTACTTACAGCCTACGTAGGTGGGGTATGCCGTGGTATAAAAATTATGCCATACAGTATATAAGACTACAGCGGCAGGAATGGGGTGTAAAATATAGCACAAAACTAGGATACAACGCAATGAAACCTTTAAAAAAAATATACGGGACAGGACTGTACCTACTTTCACAACAGACTAGATAATTGCAACAGTTTGCATTTGGTAAGCAGTCTAGCAACATGTCACAATAGTGGGATTACTTTGTTTGGATAACACAACAAAACGTGTGGTCTGTGATAATATTAGTTAACAAACATATTTGTTAGAGTATTGTCTACAACACTCGATGGAAATATACCATTGGAATATCTTATGCCGTGACGTATACAACTTTTACCGATCGTCATATTTTTTATATTTAGCACGTTAACTAATATTATCAAGACACATCAACTAAATACGAGTACAGGAGCTCACTCGAAGACCCTAAGGTATTACGTAACACCTAGGACACACTACGGACTACCAGGGTCGCATACTCACCGACGGGTATGTCATACAACTCTTCCATCTTCTTATCCTCCGATTTGGGCTCGTGTTCGTTGTTGTTCGCTCGCTCGGGACTCTCGGAGAGCCGCGAGTCCTCGGAACGCCTGACGTCCTCGGAACGCCTGACTTCCTCGGAACGCCTCACGTCCTCGGCACGCTCGGCGTCCTCGGAGGGGGCCGGCGAGCCGCCGTTGAGCGCGGGGGAGGGAGGCGCTACACAGCGATCACACTCAGCATGCGCACACGTTTGTGTTATACGAGGTTAGGACACACTGTACACTTGTGTGAACGTTATGAGTTGGCGATAGATGGATCATACTGTTACAGTAGAAGTGTTTCATAAGATGTTTGGTGTATTGATATATATAATTTATCTATTGTTTTATTATCTATCTTTTCGAATATGTTGTTAGTATTACTACCTTAGAAGTGACATTAAAGTGACGTCTTATATTTGGCAGAAATGTCGTCGAATGCACGAAAATCTATAAGACCAAGGTATAAAAATACTAACATAGTAGGAGTTTAACTTGATCATTTATTAATGTCAAATTACAAAACTATGACACAATCAACAAGAATATATATATTTAAGGGTGCAAACATGTCGGAAAAATGACAGTTTGGGTACCCTACAAGCCTAATTAACATTATATATAATTTAATGAAAACTATGATAAAGCCCATAAAAAAGTTAGAAGTGACTGTAATAATATTCATACTCAGATATTTTAATACTTAAATGTATTTCTTGTATGTAATTAGAACGTAATATGTTTATTATATAATATGAACATAATATATTATTTTAGTTAAGTGTTGCAGTTTTGGTTATATTTTGTTAAACAGATCAGAAGTAATAAGGAGATAATGAATTGACTAAAACTTCCAGAATATAAGATATTCAATAGAAGTTTCTGCATAGTCCAGCTTTAATTCCTCTTGATATATCAGTTTAAAATTACGATGGCATTCCGTACATTATGAAACGCCTGGTGTATTGTGATCAAACAACAATCCGTGACAGACGTCAACAACAACACGGTTAGGCAAACAACAAACATTCAGACCACATCTGGTATAGTTCCTGTCTAACTTTTTGGCCTCTCTTTACTGTTTGACAAGAATCTTACGCTTTTACACTGAGATAATATCGTAATACTGCGTAAACGGAGACATCCTGGTGACATTTGATTAATATAAGTTACGACATTAATCATCAAAGCGATAATTATCACCTATGACTTCGTAGATTAGTCACCGATCAAATAGTATTCAATGTTAGATACAAGATTTTATCAAAAGGCCAAAAGCGACAATAATAAACTTCCGTACAAGTTGTACGAGTCAAAGTTATCTTGATAGAGAACATATGATGAAATAATTATATTTTCTTTTTTAATCTATGGTTTTTGAACTAGGCAGAGGTAATGCTCCCAACGGTTATTGCGGTAAAGTTGGTTTGCTAGAAACCAAACCCATATCCTCATGTGGTGAACGAGGCCTACGATAAGATGAATTAAATTATCATAATATTCCCAGTTTTCTTATTTTGAAGTGCATAACATGGTATTTTTAGCAAGTTAAATTGTAAAGGTAAACAATTCAGATTTTTAAGGCTATATAAAATTGCCACCAAACTGCCTGCGTTTGCGCAGCACCTGAGCAAGGTAAAACAACCAGTAAAAGAGCAGCCATAAAGTTGGAACCACACCAGTGGCAGCGGTAGAGAAGCAGTACTCACTCTGCACGGTAGCGGTAGGCGAGGCGGCGTTCCCGTTGTGGGCGGGCAGCGCGTTCACCGGCTTCTTGTAGCTGCCGCGCTGACACTCGTTGGCTAACTTGTCCGTGATCAGCTCCAGTTCACCGAATACCTGACACATTACAAATACTTAATTATCACTGGTTACTATTAAAGACATGATATATTTTTTTTCATTTTATTATCCTTATTTTATTAGGCTAAACGAAAAAGAATAACCAATTATGTAAGCTGTGGTTGGAGTTTAAAAAAAAACTTTATTTAAATTTAATTTTAAAATAAAATAACAATATTTACTTATAACTATTACTAAATTAAATTACTGAATCTATTACAAAGTTGGATAATATAATGACAATGAATCCCTCATTGTAGTTCTAATAAAATCGCGTGATTGACGTCAATGCTGCATCTGCAACCTAGTTCTCTCCGGGCCGGTTAGCGTACATTTGTAACTAGTCAGCGATTCCTATAGGATTCCACCACGTAATTTATCCCTTTTTGTTATTTGTAATGTATGTATAGAAACTTCATGTACCATTTTCAAAAAGCGTATTACAAATTAATTATCACTTGCTATGATGAAGGAAAACATCGTGCGGAAACCCGCACACCCGAATTCTCCATAATGTTCTCGAAGGTGTGTGAAGTCTACCAATCCGCATTTGGCCAACATGGTGGACTCTACTCCTTACTTTGTGTCAGGACATCCAAGCCCAGCAGTGGGACAGTTATGAGTTGTGACGACGATGATGATGACAGAAAAAACGATATTTTTAATTCGTTATTTAACAGTTTAGTACCAATTAACTGGTTCAACTGTCGACCAAAACTTGCTAACTCAAAAAAAAAAAAATCACTAGTTATAATTTATTCCACCGCAAATTTCAAGGTTGTATACAATTCCTCACCTTGGAGCTCTCGGAGTGGAAGAGCTGCTCAGCGGAGAAGAGTGTCTGCAGGTTGTTGACGTAGAATAGGACGCGGGAGTCGTAGAGTGCGGGCAGTTCATCATGGAGTTCCGAATTCAGTACCTCGTACGTGCGCTTCGCCTCTTCTAACTGCTCTCTGCCTTTTGTTACCTGGTGATATTCATCTTTATATTAATGAGTGTAGGATATAGTTATACCTCTTATTTAGATAAGTATATGCATGGAGAAGTGACATTTGTTTTTTTTATGTAAATGGCCGATGAACTGAGGACCTGAAGACAGCGAACATTAGCTTGATTCAGAAGGCTCAGGACCTGTCTAAATGGCGCAAAATAAGGGAGTTCTATGTTCAGCACTGGAGCTTTAAAGGCTGATAGATAGATATATATGTGAATGGCCAACAAATGAGCACAGGATCCATTATGGTAATAGCTACCGTTGTTCATAGGCAACGGTAACACCAAACGCATCAATCTATGCATTATAAACCAACAACAATGAAAGAAGAAATAAAGAAAGAAACCAGTCCTTTTGGCAGGTGACTCAAGCAAGAGGATGGCTAGGCGAGGGAGAGCTAGCCAGACATATATTAATACCGATAAGTTAACGAATGAACACCATAATACTTATGTAAAATATTACCATCAATATAATCCACAGAGTACTTTTATAGTGTCTTTCTTTGAGTCGGTAAATAAATGTTATATTTAGATAATTAAATTAGTAAATAATATCACGATTATTATGTTGTATCATATGTAAGAGCTTATCGCGAGGAACGCAATATGAACTAATGACTAACGAGCCTCAAATTTGATAAAAACAGGAAGTTTCCTGTTTTATATTAGTTAATTTAATTATTTCGCGTTTTCTCTGCCAAGTGCCGCCATAGAAATTATCGCAAAACACATGCTGACCCATATAATCAGTATCATAATACTAAAATCACGACTCGATGATGTCAGCGTGACTAGGTTGTATTAGTTTTATTACTTGTATAGATAAAGAGTATTCTTACCTTGACATCATCCCGTCTTTTCGCCGCGTTTGCCTGTAGGTTCTGGAAATTATGCCTCTGACTGTCGTAGTCTACTAATTTACGACCGCGTTTTTCAATTTTTTTCTGAAAATAAAAAAAGAACGACACAATAAGCAACTGGATAAGGAACTGCAAATAGGATGCCTATCTACTAATCTGGAAAAATTCTGAACGTGAAGAAGGTTTAAACGTTTTTTTCTCAGACTGTGCAAATTAAATACTTTTAGTTATTTTTTTATCCTACTTTACTTTCCTATAATAACGTATAATGAGTGGCGAAAATTAGGGGAGGCCTATGTCTAGCATTGGACCTTTAAAGGCTTATAGATAGATAGATATTACTTTGCTAAAGCACGGAGGGTCGGTACAGAAATTTTGATCAGTTGTTTTTTGACTGTTTGTTTGTGACTGTTGACAACTCGTCCTCACATGATTATAATTCCGGTTAACAAGTACCAATAACTACCTACATACGTAGTATGACTAAAGTAATAAGGACTATTTCTACTTCAAACTTCTTTTGTAACTTCATTAGTACAAATTAGGAGTAGTCCCTTACCCTAACTTCAGGAAACTGGTTGGTGTATGTGTTGAGCGGTATGAGCACTTGGTCGCCGAGCTTGTGCGAGAAGTCCTGCCACAGCATCTCCATACTCTGCGTCTGTACGTACAGCAGGTCGTGGCCCGACCAACCGCTCTCGTACACCTCCGTGATCGCCTCCATCAGAGACTTGGACGCCGTTTGCACCGCTGGAAAATAGGACAATTTAGCTGATCAATTAAGGTCCTCTTTGGTGCGAAACATGTACGACGATGATGCTTTGGACATTTGCATTTCAGAGATGAAGGTAAGCTATAGAATTCCAGGTAGTTTTGGTGCATGGGCAAGTTACGGCTCACTGAATTATTTCAAGATGGTAAATAATAATAATACAGTTCAACTAAGCACCAGTATAATCCAAACGTGTAATATAAAGAGTTATTTTGACGACTGACAGTAAGATATACAAAACCCAAAGATCCCTTACCTCGTATACATCTTATATAATTGTTGAACTCTTTCTGCAGTCTGGTCGCTTGCTGATGCTGTCGGTTGAAGTTCTGCAGGTGCTCTTCGAATATGTCGTCCAACGTTCTGTCTACTTTCCCCAAGTTTTGCAGGATCTGGAAGTTAAGAAATAGTCTGTTGATTTTGGATTCTATAATTATCTAGTGTGAGATCTTTTTTATTTAATTACCAGACAAACAAGCACTAAAGTGGTCACAATATCCCATGAATATCGTTTACACCAATGTTGCGGTCGATGCGTTTTGCTGGGCAAAGACAAAGCCGCGGGATCGCATTATTTCTGTTTTCATTTTTCCGCTGCTTTTACACGAGATGAGCTAAGTGCGTGTGTGTTACTAAGCTACGGTATATCTCAAATTCTGTAATAAGTTTGATTAATCTTCAATTACCTTTCATTGGTATACAATCCTACTGGTGCATTTGTGGACATTCGTAGCTACGTGACATTCGTAACTTCTTTGGTGGTTAAACAGCTTTTTGCTGATCTGAATTTTTGGAACTAATGAGGCTTCTAAACCCGGAAGTTTATCGGAATAGGAAATGGAAGTTCATAATTTGTTTTATATTGGAAGCATTTCAAGGGTTTTCACACCTTCGTATCCTAACCTTGACTGCCAATCATGTGACTGAAATTTGGAATTATTCTTTCATATACCTACTTGTTGATTGTATCATAACGCCCCCGCGTGTTATGTTAATTCGTGACGAAATCTGTTGGCAGACATGGTTGTCACTTTCCGTGCTTATGTTAGTATTTGCAATTGTATATATCAATAAATCTTCAAGGGTAAGTGATTGCAAACGCTGGCACTAAATGCATTATCTTGGACTTCTATGACATGGCTAATAAATATTGTAATTTATTTACAATCATCAGTTATATCGGCGACGACGTTAATAAATATTTGACGTGACGTGATTTATACGAAATTGCTTCTGCATTCGGCTAATTCTTAACTACTTATTATAATTGATTTTCCGATGAACAATAACATAGAGTAAACTTCGTTTACAAGGAATTTTGATGTTGTATTTGACAGTTATTAATCGATAGGTTTCTGACTACTACTAACCTATAATTTATTAATGTTTTGTTAATCAAAACAATTACATAATCTAACACCGAAAAACTTTTTGTTTCAATAGTTTTTAGAGACGTTCACATAACTAAGTTAAACACTAACACAAATTTTGCCCACATTTCTTCGTACTTACTAAACAGATATCTTAAATATGCAGAAATAACTATATAATGTATTTGAATAGAATAGTTATGAACGAAGATAAAGCATACTGAGGCAACCCTGCTGCAGTAGGTATCATTACACGAGTGCGGCGTTGCGACAGTGGACCTACTGAAACAAGAGACTGTTGTCACACCTACTTACCCGCGCGGTTAGCACTCGCACTGTACAACCAGTCTGCTAGAGCTAATGTCTTAATGAACACTGGTCTTATTAGACTACTTTATTGAATTGCACAAGTAATACTTAATTTTTACTGTAAGTTACTGTCTTGCTCAATAGGGTTACCTATTAGGACGTAGCAAACCTGGATTCGCTATCGCCAACCTTGAATAGGTAAGGAACATTTAAACGGAACCTAACATCATTGAAATTAAGACATAAATTTGTTTAAAGCAAAATGTTTCGACACAAAATTTGCAGATTCCATAATAATTTCATGGGAAACAGTGCATTTATCGACAACAGAAAGCAAAAAAGGTGACCCAGTTGCCTAGAGATGACTATTGAGCTCTCCACAATAGACCCGGTAACCCAGACCACCATAGACCTGTTACAGTGTCAGCGCTATTCGTGACACAGAACAAGACAAGTTAATGCTAATATATTCCGCTTCGGGTCCACAATGGCGTAGCCACTACCGTTACAAGGTCGCGTAGAGATGTAGCCAGCTCTTGTGAAACATCCTGACTCAGATATCCCTACTTGCTGCAATTCCCAGCGTAAGCTGAGATCTACAACTGGAATTTTACAAGCTGCTTTATCATGATTATTCGAATGAAGTGTCTTATTACGACTTGCGTTAGGATTGAAATTTGGGATATCGTCTTTAGAGGGAAATGTGGAGTAACGGAATACAAATATGAATATTAATTAACTAGCTGAACCCTACATGCGTTGCTATGCCAAAAACTAAAATAAGGTAATGACGGTGGCGCCATCTGTCGAAAATTGGTCGTATCAAGTCAGAAACCTTCGCGGGGTAAAACTTTGCTAAAGATCATCATATGATTACATGTATAGTTTACGATTATATAAAGGACACAGAGACAAACATTCATTTTTATATATTAGAAGAAGAAAAAAGAAGATAAAAATAGCAGTAAGTACGCTCAGTCACAGACAATACTAAAGATTAAACTTGAACTTCTGAAATATCTCTACATATATCGAATTACATTCAGGTTGAAGTATAAAAAACGTAAGGAAAATCGTTCCAGTCGCACGTAGTGCGCGTCACAAATTTTTGTTTTCTTTCCTGTTTTTCTTACAAGAAACTGTAGTTAACTAATTTTACATAGACGAAAAATAAATACACAACGCATTACACTCACAAATGGAGTATAGACTATATAATTACATAACAAGTTAATCCAGACCAGACTATACATAGGTCCTTGTAACACATACATTGTTAGTTTTAAGTGTCTTTAATAAAGCCATAAAAAACACGTTAAATGCTTGGCTACATTACTGGACTTCTATACAAATTATACATCCCGTTAATGTGTGTTTATTATCGCGTCAGCTAGCACGCTAAACTGTCCGTCACATCTCAACGATGTCAGTTTTAACGCGTCAAGACGCAGATGTGGTAGGAATATAAACAGCTGTCACTTTGCAAACATAAAAATCACATTACCACACGCGTTGTCTACTGAAACGTCTCGTAAATAGTCGGAAAGAAAAGGGATTATTGCACTACCACACCATGTAGAGTGTAAAGCTTTATGCAGTGATGTCCAAACTTTTTGTGCCCGTGGTACTTTCTTAGGTTACATAGGTTCATGCAATGGCACATGCATCGAATATGTAGACGTTGATGTAAATAAATAATTAAGAGTGCCGTATGGAACCCTTTTGTCACGCCCGTCCCTTACGGCCCGTCCGGCTTACTTCGTACTAGAAAACTATATTAAGTTATGAATGTACAAAATTGTAAAAAAGATCTTATAAAAAATATTTCAGGACAAAAAAATCAATGTGCTGTTATTCTTGGACATGTGTTCTTGGTTTCCCATTAGCGAGAGTCACTGGGTATAACAGTCTTCGAACAAACAGTCGCTGGTTTTTACTCAACCCTATAATCGAATGTCGTCCCGATCTAGCCCTTGTTTTTTGTAATTTCGTAAATTTTTCGTGTCGATCAACTAATCAATAACATAACTTTTTACTAAGTGGACATCGTTTAAGACAATTATCTTCACTGTTTCTTGGCTTATTTAATCACTTAATTCAATTGCTGTATCACATGTTTATAGGTACAAGTCAAAGTATCAAGGTTATTTGCAAAGACAGAAAATTGCTCGCGATTAACGATTAGCCTTTTTTGTACAGTATTGCAACTATTGTTTTATATTTCCTGTGTGCAAAACAAAGAATAATTTTATCCAGTAAGATTGAAATTCGACGTATTAGATAACTTTTATATCATTTAAACTGCCTACAAAACTACTACGTACAAAAATTATCAAGCAAATATTTTTGTGCATTATTCTCTTTAGAAAAAGCAATAGATTTGTAGTTCTAAGAGTCACGAAAAGCATTAAGAATGGTAATATTTTGATGATGACTTGGATGGAAATATGAAGACTTTACTTAAGTACTACTTAAGTACTTCAAACACATTATTGAATTTAACGTACAAATTTGACGTTGAAATATCTTTAACAGGCATAGTATTTAAAGTTTATGAAACAAATTGAACCATATATCATGATGCTGAAAACACTTAATTGTACCTCAAAATAGCTATATTGAATCTGTGTAATACAAACAAAACTAACTCGTATAAAATATTTGAATTATATCGTGTCGTACAGATTGAGCACCGTAGAGTTAATTTCATTGCATCGGATCGGATATTTATGCTAATGCGCGGTTGTGTCAACGACCGTACTCTTCCGATGGACGCAAACCCCCGCGGTGGACTGCTGTACACAATAATAACATTAACTTGAACACTGTGTTTGTTTTTGTAACGTGGACAGTCGCGCACAACAATCTATTGAGGACCTCATTATTATTATACTTATATAGAGTTATATAAACTAAAATTATAAATACGAAAGTGTCCTTTCTTGTCGTTTCGTGTGTTTCTTCTTTCACATCCACATGGAGCGTCTTTATAGTATAATTTTTAGTATGAAGACAGTTTGGAGCATGAAGAGTGTCATAAGCAACTTTGTCGCGAAAAAATCTCATATTTGTCTAAAGATTCATTAAAATGTTTATTTTGGCCAAATTAAAGTTATTTACAACCAAGCGTCGCCTGGCAACCAATAATAGAAAGAATTCGACAACTTTACTGCTGTTCTAGATCCCACGCGGACGGAGCAATATCCAGTCTATTATATATGTAAATACTGTTTTATTTTAAACAATAAAAAACTATCGTAAGCTCGCGTTCCTTTGTGAAACTGGATACAGTGTATCAAGTTAAGGTGTCAATGTAACGGTTGTTTATATAAACTGGATTATTGTTTGTTAAAACGCTTTAGTCTGTTAACGATACGCGAATGATTCTGTATTCAGAAATAATTACTTAAATTACAATTCATTCCATACTATGAATAAACATTTTCGATTTTTTTTTTACTTGTCTTTTCAGTAAACAATCGTTGCAGTGTCTATATTTAACTTGTAATTTAAACTAGGAATAAATATACATTTAATACTAACACCAATTTCTGATCACTAATGATAACTTTTGAAAACAAATATAATTAAGATGTGAATAAAAAAAAACAGTAAAATTATTGTTTAACAAATAAGATGAGTGA
>DWPA01004786.1:0-12480 GCA_018251375.1 Calpodes ethlius | reverse complement strand
GTTATATTAATGATTTGTATCACATTATTTTGACGCTAGCATAGCTAGCTAGAACTAAAATAACATTCTTAATATATCTTCATTGACGAAGTACTCAGTAAGACAATTTGTATGTACATACATTTAAAAAGCACCCATTTTTTCATACTTTATAATTTTATACTTTAATATAAAATATTTAAAAAGAGTTCATTATTAAGTAACCCAAAAACCTTAACATTTTTACTTATTACATATAATATGGAGCTTAGAGCGAAAAGCTTTCGCTTGTAAGCCCAACTCGGACTTACTTTACTTACTTACTTTCTAATATTTCATATGATGCACGAACTTGGCTAAATAATCGTGAGTTAATTGTAACAAATCAATTCTAAATATAATTCTTCGCAAAGAAGTCTTATACACGGCATTTACATTACAATACAATATGTAACATTTTGTATTGTATTTATTTGTATTATTATTTTCTTTAGCAACACAATTACAAAAGAAATCCGTACAAATATTATGGGAAGAGAATATTTTTTCTTTATTTAGCGATTTCTATAACTTAACAATGAAATTGTAAAAATTGAAAGCTCCTATAATGTGTTTCGAATAATAACAATAACTTGATGAGTGAGGTAACATGAAAGCTGTGACATAATTAAAGATTACAAATAAGTATAAATCTCTATGAGATTTATTTAGTACTTTATATGTATTCACATAATATAATAAATATTTTAAAATCCAACAGTCAATACCTACACGTTGGTGAATTTGTCAATTACTGGTGTATTCACATCAGTCACAAAAAAGTGAGTTAGCTACGATGCGCGACTTCAACGAAATTTCTTACGTTTTTATGTCAACTCAAAAGTGTATTTACATATGGATAAAAACAGATTAAAATTGTATTCGTTATTATTTATCACGTGCAGGAAAAAGCTTATATACTACTCTACAACTAGTGTTTTTGTTTATTTGTTTGCCTTTCACGGCACAGCGGAGCGTCGCTATGGTATGATTTTTGGTTTAAAGATAGTCGTAGTTAGTTGCGAGCAAACATTTAATTTTTGTGGAAAATACCATTACGATGTATATTTTAGCCAAATTCAAGAAAGTGTTTAACAACAAAGCGTTACCTAGCAACGAATGATAGAGAGGATTAACAACCTTTTTATTGCTGTTCTTTTCCCACACGCGTGCGAAGTTGAAACCGACTACTAGTATTATAATTATTTTACCGCCAGTTACTAAGTCGCTCCCTACCTTTACGCGGCGAAGATTACACCGACAATAACAGAAAGCAATTGGCGGAAGAACAAAGAATTAATATTTTATTAGCAAAGGATCTCTTGATCGCTGTGTTTGTCTTGAGGATAACGTTGCCGCGCCGCGCTCCGACAAATTGGCTGGTAATTATTTGTTCAACTTATTATACAAGACACCGCGTATTATTTTGTAGATATCTGTAACGTGGATATAAATTACCTTTTGTTTGTACAATGATACTTTTGATTTGTTTGCTAATTAAGTAACATTCAATTGAGTAATTTGAGATTAATATTGCTTTGATTATATTTATTTAGGACTTGTGAGAGTGGATAGTGATTAAAAGCAATGAAATATTATGTTATATTGCGTAGAGGACTGTTTCAAGTTAAATGCTTAAAATGGTAAACATATTTATGTATATTTTCAATTAATACTATATCAATTTAAACAATTATAAATAGCCCGACTGCAAATAAAAAAGAACAAAATTTTATAATATACTACTATTATAGAAACAAGAAACAAGTGTGAACAAAGGTATTTGTAGTAAGGAAAAATAAAATTCTTACTAATATTGTTATTAACACCTAAAACAGACAAGACTCACTAACTAACTACAGTACCTCATACAGTCCTACTAAATGTTTGTTACAGATGTCCATGGGCGGGCGGCGATGAGGCACAGCAAACTTGTTTGCTTTTCGTATTTCATAAAACAAAATATACTCTACTTTGTTTTTTGTTTATGAGCTAAAAAGCTTCTATTAAATACTTTTTTGACATCTTCAATAAACATCTTCATATTTCAACCAATTTGATGCCGTCTTCGTATTTCACTGACGTCCGTTAAAATTGGTAGCACGGGATTCTTAGAAACAATTAATCAATATAAATATTCTTCTTTGCCTGCCATATATAAATATAGAGATTATTTTGAAGAAGATATATTGTTAACTAAATATAGCATAAGAAATATCATTATTATAAGAATTTTTCATATGACATCATACCTACTACCTTTTCTTGGTATAAATAAACAGTGTGTAAAAATTTCAAAAGACGCAGTACCATGCGTGTTAAGTGTGTATACGCGGAATCATTGCCAATATCTACGCAGTAATCGTCATTTACATCGAAAAATTGTTCAATATCAATACATCACGACGCGTGACACGGCCACAATAGAAACGGGTCACAAAATAGGCCCCTTAAATATCCCACGATACATTTAACGTGATATCTCACCAGAGGCTATAATTTATCTTAACAAAACACTTTAGTCGTTAAGATACGGGACGGCGGTACACTGTTTAAATCACGTCAACCACGCAACGAAGAGCGCACTTCGTTTTGTGCGACCTTTGTTTAGTGTTTGCGAAAAAATATCTCTTCGATAAAATATGCGCGTCGAAAAATAACTTCCATTTAGGATCTGTTTAAGCTTATATTTTGGCTTGAAAGCCAGTTCTTTCATTCTGGTCTGACAATGAATAGGTGATGCCTATGGTGTTGCTTTTGGCCGTGGGTGACTTTGGCAAGTTACCTTCACTTTGATGGTTCGCTTACATAAAACAGTTATTCTTCTCTTTCTGAGAATTATAGAAAATTCTCATGTTCTACGAAATTATAAAATTAACCTTACGTACTTAATAATAATAGCTAAATAATAATATTTCTCTGCCATTCTAACTAAGTAACTAATATTTTTCTACCATAAAAGACGATTAAAATGTGATAATATTATTTAATATTTACATAGGGAATGAATTTCGTTGTATAATGTGTATATGTGTAAAGTGTATATGTGTCGTTGTATATGTGCAATTTCGGGGGATATTGTAAAACTCCGACATTTATTGTTACAAAAATATATTTGGGAAATAACAGATTAAACTAATAGTTTAGGCTGAAATGAATGGCATATAAAACAGTTATTATTTCAAATTTGACAACCCAACATAACATTGGATATCCTAGTACGGAAGTGTTTATGTTCTAGAAAGTACAGTTAACCTGGATAACTTTGAATAGCAATGTAAACAACGTCAGATTCTTTAACCTAGCGTATGGCTTCTATAAAAATAACACGTAAATGCTCATCATCATCATCAGCCTACAACTGTCTACATAGACTTTCCCTAGAGTGCGCCACGTAATAGCTATATTAAGAAAAAAATGATTAGGTAAGGTAAAATTATACAATACCGAAATAAGAACAATAGGTTGATAATTACTCTGTAATTCAAAGTTACCCGGGTTGATTGTTACCGTTGCCTAAATTAACTACACTATCTCTCGTGGTTTATAGCAAGCGGTGCGCGGTATCCGAAGACAGCTGCTAACTACCGATTACCGGCTCGACACAAGACGTTAGGCAATGGCGGTCCGTTTCATTTTGGTATTATATCGTATTTACTAACATACGGTTAAACAATATTATCGAGTTAATCACCATACATGAACTCAACGTATTTCATAGCGGAATTGATAAAAACCATTATGAATAATCATTATGATTTTTGACAGTTGCTAGGTAAATTACTTGAGGACTACGGACAGCTACAATATTAAGATTTGCTGGCAGTTACTAATATATTTTTATTTACATATCAATATTTAACTTGTACGACTTCAATCGTCGACAAAATACCTAGTCATCCCATAACAGAGCTTGGATCTCCTCTCACAATCTGAAGGTTACAAAGTGCGGATTGATAGACTTCCCACACCTCATGGAGAAACATCAACAAACAAGAAAAGCAGAACATTACGGAGAACTCTTAGGTGTGCAGATTTCCCTACAATGTCTTCATTCTCCGAAGCAAATAACAATTAATACGCCCTTCTAATGCGTCTAAAACATTTTAAAAATTTTAAGCGTATACATATTTCGAACTCAGGCCCTCGCATTCTGAAGACCAACATTCAAATCACTATTCTGCTGGATATAAGCCACGTCTATTTGGAAACAGTCTAAGGTCTCCTGATTTCGTGGAATCCAGCCAATCCCAATTCTCTTTTTGTCATCAGGACACCGCGTCTAAAGGGAGTCTGCTCCATCATTCACCCAAAGGGCAACTAACATTTTTATTCAATAAAGACAACAAACTAAAGCCAACCACACACTGCGTAAATCACGAGGCCTCCCCGTTTTTGCATCGCGACCGCTCTAACGGCGCGTTTAATTTATACGAGACCATTTTATTGTAGGGATTTATTTTTACCGACGCGTAACTCTACTAACGAGCTAGTTTAAAATGTTTACTGTTTAAATGGGCGTTATGTATGCGTTGTCGAGTTTACTGTGGGATATATCAAGGATATAATAAAATACCTACTTATTTAAATGGATAAACTGTAAAAACCAACAGTAATTTACTGTCACTCGTTGTATTTTGCACGTACGCGTAAATTTAAATTTAATTAACTATAACGCATCAAAGTTTCATCAATTTATGTGCAATAGTTTTTGCGTAAAGAAGTATTTTTAGTTCATATTATAACTTCTTTGTTTATTAGTTCGCATTCAAATCGGACAAGCTGTCTCTAAAATTTGCGTGAAAGAACATACAGACACACAGACAAAATAAAGAACATTGTTTTGGCTACTCTTACGTATATAAAGTATCCTCCCATATAATAAACTCATATAACCACCAGCATATAATATAGCATACCCACCCATTATAACCAATTAAATATATACGCCATGTACAGACAGCAAACAGTTAGTTTCATTATATGTACCTATAGATTAATTTGCATCTGTTCGTTTTATGTTAAATGTGGATACGTTACAAGTATTTAATCAGAATCAATGCGAAATAGTATAAATTGAAGTGTCCTAAATAACTTAATATCCGCATTAACTAGGAATTGAACTTGAAACCCATTGCTGCACAGGCGTAAAAACTACCTACTAGGCTCGTGGTTGTCATTAATTAATTACTTTTAATGAACAATGAAAGATACATTAAGTGTGACCTACACAGTCATTAAAAACATCTATGGTTTCATAATACGTCATAAATGAATGTAGTAAGACTATAAACTAGACATTTTTCTGCGAAATAACGCGATTATGTATGTATGTATAACGTAAGATGAGAAAGATATACGTTATTGTTTAAACTAAGAAGAACATAACAGGAGAGTGAATAGGCTCTTTATAAGTTAGTGCGCACAACATCATAGACTACATCGCCACTTACCATCAGGTGGGATAGTAGTCAAGCACTAACTTATTCTATTTAAAAAAATATACATATTAAAGAAACACATAAATATGGATGCAAATAAATATTATATAAATTAATGCTTTCTAAAACTCTTAGTCTAACTCTAGTGTTTCTAAAACACATCAATGTCCAGAGAAAAAATAACCTCACAAACCTACATTTAAAAACAGTCAATTTATCCATCCTTACGGCCTTTCCCCTTTACTGTAAACGTTGGGCAAGATAACTAAATTCCTAGTGCGGAAATTGTAAACGCAAATTACAAGTATTAAAATTTGTTATTACCGCAATCGTGGCCCTGATAAAGATGTAAATGCCAAGGTGATTTCACGTTATGAGTTTTGGAATTGGACAATAATATTATAAAGTTTCGTAATGGCGTTACGATGATTGATTACTTTATTTACTGTAAAAACCTAAGTATAATGAAAACTTTATGGCTTTCCCACCTGATAGTAATTTGTGGTATAGTTTTGGGAGGTAAAGCGAAATGTCTTAAAAGGTTTTTCTTTTCTATTTAATACGATTAGTAAACGAACTGGCATTGCCACCATCCCTTGCCATTCATCATCTATGACAAACTTCGACTAGAACTGTAGGAAACACTTAGTATTATGTGTAAATAAGAATATCAGGTTTTACAATTCGTTAGAAAGAGGACTGTGGACGTCAGTCCTGATGAAAAGTACTAAGAATCGTCCAGTTAATATTGTTACCGTTCATTGATCTTACTCGAAGTTGGTTATCGTTACGTGTTACCACTGAGGACAAATGATCGCCTCTAGCGTAAGTATAACCGGCAAATTCGAGGCGACGTCAGATCAGAACACAATCGCTATAAGACAATTACAAAACAGCAGAAATAGGACGGTAGTGCCTCCCAGGGCGCACTCTACATGGATCCTACCTGACTAATTGTTAAAACTTGGACAAGTTATTTTATTATATTAGCTTTATGGGTTTGGGCTGGACGTTGATATGCGGATCAATCAAGATTTGACCTTCGAAATATAATTATAGATAACGCACTAGATTCTCTTTGACGACTATCACTACAAAAGTAAAGAAAAAGTAAAATATCACAGATAAAAACCGAGTGAGATATATAGGTATATGTATATACTACCATACTGCCATACTCAGTGCTTGATATTGACTTAAACGTGTCCTATGAACACAACATTGAAAATACAATCCACAAAGTATTAGTAGTTATTGAGATACATAATGCATTTGAACAATAGATAGGAGTAACTTATTGCCTTATTTAATAGTGTTTCTTTTCTTGATTATCATTCTACTAAATGATATTGCTCTCTGATATCATTATACTATTATATTGAAATTCCTATATTACCAGGCGCCAGCAGAAAATTGTTAAGAGCGAAGATATTTTTAATATTTTAAAAGTTAAGCTTGTATATGCAAAACGATAAAATTTCAAAGTCAAATTATTTTCTCTACGATATCGATGGTCTGAGATGAAATACTCCACACATACCTTACTATCTGGGAGTTATTTTGATTCGTTGAAAGAAAATAATCTAAGGAATCTTATATCCACTAAGTATTTTTGTTACAAAATTTTAACATAACAAACAAAATTTTCAACAATTTAAAGCGCAAATCAACTTGTTAAGTACAACGACGTACTTGGGTGAGATTTACTGAAAACTTCGGGAAAGTGACGCGCGAGGAGCGAAAACTCGCAATCGACGCGCCGGCAATAACAGCCAATCTCAGTAACTTGCCAACAGTCGTTCCGAACAAATTGTCGCGCAGTCGCAATTGCCGTAGGGTTGATAGAAAAAAAAATGCCGGTCAAGCTTGAATACGAATTGTAGTACAGTGACCTCGTATAGCGTGAACGTATTGATCTAATTAGTACACCGTTAATGAAACCAAACGAAAAGTTCACATAAAAGGGGAGCAGATAAAATGTGTTCTATTTTACCATGTAGCCAAATAATTGTCTTCCGATTTAGCCTATTAAGGTTTATGCTATGATCAGTTTGTTAGTTTGTATCTGTGTTTGAGTTAAACCTTCAAGTCGAAATTAGAATTACTTCCTCTTTCCTTACGAAGTTTAAATTTAACACATTGCTTTAGTTCAGATGATAATGTATTTTTAAGGGAAGTATGACTTGACTACCCTTTGGGTTGGCTCCAGGCGAGGGAACTATTTAATGGTGAACAGGTTTAATATTTTTTTGCAATATAAAAGCGTGGTTATAGTTTTTTAGACTGTTTGTGATCCATATTTTTCTAATTGGTTACGGATATTATTTCAATAAATGGAATTATCACTTTTTTGGTAAAGAATTCGGCCAGAGATGACATTTTAAATAACGCGAAATTATGACGTTGTAAATGCTAATTAAAACCTTATAAACTTGTACATCATCTCTTATAACAATATGGTTAAAAAAATTGTAAAATCTTCAACATGTTTTGTACTTCCTTACATGAAGGTAAATGATGGTTATCCTAAAATATGATTTTGAGGTAAACTCCAGAGGCATAATCAACGTATTGACAATCATATTTAAAGCGGAGAAATCGCTTAAAGTTGCTACTCCTACTTATTCTTGGAGAAGTACGACAGCTAAACATGCACGTAAGAAATCTTATGATCCTGCTTGTTTACCATGAGTATCAAACAATTTGTTACGGTTAAACAATTTACAACATGATAGACCTGGCGCCCTAGCTTCATCACTTACTGAAGAAGCAGCCCGTGCGTCCGCGCGAAGGGAGATTGGACTCATAAATAGCTGATGCCCCTTTCACCCCATTGTCATTTGCTAGCTATTACCATAAAAAAGGCTTACGCTTTGATTAAAAATGAAAATTTCCATAACTTTCAGGACTACCCACTTTTAAAGAAGTGATTAATGTTAGAAAATCGTTACACAGCAAAATTTTTTGAATGTGATTTGTATGGAAAATATCGATGGTACTTATGTAAACCTCGATGGCCGCGATGACCCCAATGACCCCAATGACTTTCAGAAAATTTCAAAAGGAATAAATTGGCACAGGTTGTAGCTATCAACTCTTTCTGACAAATGAGGCATTTTTAAGAAAAAGCAGGGAGGATGGTCCAAAGTAAGTGAATTTTGTAACCTTGACCAGAAACAACTTGATATTATTGCACGTCCATTAGTCAACCTGTACTACCTTATGTCTTGACTATGAACAGGAGACTTCGGCTTGGATTTAAGAATTAACGGAATCTCTTAGACTCCTGTTCTTGAGGTCTCGTCTGGTCTAACAGAAAATAAATGACTATCGTACATACGTATCCATGAAGAGAAACTTCTGGAGTAATGAGCATAGTCAGTGATAATAATGAATTTCACAATTGCTTTTACGACATGGAAAAGGAAGATTTTCAAGACGTTATCCACTCGAATATTACACACAATATCTGGACAATGCCAGCGAGTAAACATATCCAAACGGCAGCCCTAAAGGAAGTTGCTACAAAATAGGGCTGTTAAAACGGTGAACTTTCCCCATAACCATTATCACTGTCCCGCCCTTTGGACGACACTTGGCGCTTGGCGTAAGTTATCGGCGATTAAACGCCTCTGAGGTCAGTTATCGCCAGTCGTGTGGATTACTTCGTTATTCATGTCTGTTTGGGCATCTTTGTTTCAAGACTTCATAGTAAAATACATTAGAAATTGTTACGTAAAACATCTTATACATGTAGTCAATTTTACTTATATTTTTATCTCACAAAATAGTGAGTATTGATAGGAAATATGTATAATATATACAGATATATAATGATATTATAGTCAGAGTTCAAATTTATGATATACAATTTTTATTTCATCTTGTCTATTTAACGGAAAATCCAACAATGGATCAAAACGGTATCAAATCGGTTAATTATGAAAAAAGATCTTTATTTTATTGTAATGTAATCAATTCATACATTAACCTACATTTTTACGAATACTAAATGAAACCTAATATCTATAACGAGTTCCCTATATGTCAACTATGCCATTGTATACTAAGCCTACGGAAAGTATCAGCCTATATTCTACAGAAGCTTTAAATTCAGAGATTACACATAAAATTACTTAAGGGGCATCGTTGTTTTCGTACTTAAAATAAAAAGTATCAATTTAATGCTGTAAAAGCGACGGAAGAACGTAAGCTTCTTATAACTTGGGCCAACAAATTTCTACTTCTCTATTCCTCCAGGCGAAGATTTTTATACGACGTCTCAGTTCGTTTATTGCTGAAAAAAGTAATTCTTAGGGACGAATCTACATAATGTGAGCTGTGAGGAAAACAAGTTGTTTTCATTTATTTTTGCGTCCCTGTATTTGAGACCCGAGGTCCTGACCGTTACATAAACATCTGGTTAGAGGAACTTAGAACTCCGTCATCTTTATACTTGTGACTAAAAGTGCTTAACGTTTTTACAACACTATCTGAGACACGCAATTTTTACTTTATCCCCCGGTTTACCTGTTTAGGGAATAAAATTTCAGATGTCCTTGTAAAAAGTGTGGTGCTTCTAAGTCAATTGGTTTAGCATGTATAATATTCGTGTTCTGACTGTCAGTAACAGTAACGTTTTATAAAATAAGTCAACTACATAGCGTCATTAAATACAATATGTGTTTTTATTCTATCTCCACATTTCATAACTGTCACATCAAAGACTTGAGGCTTGTTTAAGAACAAGGGGACCACATTTACAATACATAAGACCATACTCTCAATACTGGTTAAGTATACATTGAAATTAACTTTAAAAATCTTATGAGGAACTCTCACGGTTTGAGATTCCCAGAATGTTTTGTCCATTGCTGGAGTAAGCATAAAGTAATGTTTTCATATAGCTGTTTTGAAGTACTCGTCAAGACTTCATATTAAAGATCAGATAGTACTGCTTCATGTTCTCAAACTTTAAAGAAATTTTACTGAGTAAGAGAATTGATCTATCTGTGACTTAGAAAACTATTTCATCTAATATTGTATCATATTAATCAATGCATGATACAATGACGTAAGTTTCCTTGTACTTTACTTTACTTACTACAAATTTATTAAGAACTGCACCATTCATTTCAATCACAATGCCATAGTAGTATTTTTTTTTACCTACCTGCAACAGCAAAAACAGAAGAAGAATCGTGAATATATTCTCCATCAATTCTTTTTTTAAATTCCTTTTATTTATTCTCCAATCTATGATGAAACATTCAGTACAGAAACATTTCGGATGACCATGTCTCAGTAGATGGTATATTTAATTCGCCGACATTAATATATGAAAGGGCTTGCACGGCAGCTATCAGAGCTAGTTTTTCAATAAACTTAAGGTCTATTATTATTCCTTTAGCACCTCCATTCAACACTCCTCAGTTGTGGAATCCTTTGTCCGAGATCGTTAGCATTATAACGAGTTGTTTGTTCGAGTCTGCGATTCGTAAGTGAGAACTGTAGAGGTTAGTTACTATCAATATTTATAACTATAGTTTTACTAGTTATCTTCTCAAAAAAATTGCAAGTAGATTAAAATAGCATTTTCAGGTTAATATCAATAATTATATTAAAACTCTCATCCATCCTTCAATACAATTCAATTCAATACTCTGGTAAAATCAGACTAACAGTCAGTTGCAGAAACGATCTTTAAATATTTAACTCTCCTTTAAATCCCTATGTTTTTTATAGCGTTCACTAGACCAACATTAGACGATATTTTAATGAATCATTAAATAACATAATGAAATATCAAACTGGCCTTAATAGCATTTTACTTTGCATTATTATCGCCTAAAGTAGTTTTGTGCAATGTCATTAAATTAAATGTTTATTAGCGTTAATGCCGACATTATGTAACGACGCTTAAATGAACAGCTTTATACAAATAAATGTAAGTGACTTTGTTAGCTCCGATGAAAGTTATTGAATATTACTTAGCGGTCTTAAAACGAACGTGAAATAATTGAATATTACAGTCACTGTTATATTTTCCTGATAATAGATGTCGCTAGTGTCAATTATTTGCACGTGTAATACGTTCATGTTGTGTGATGATTTATTATAAACAAAGTTACATTAAATTACGCGTTCATAATTAACGTTATACAATAGAAAATCCGAACCTTCTTAGTTAGTTATAAACACCCGCAATTCACCGGGAAGGCGCTGAAACTGCGCATCTTTTGCCTTAATTAAAGGTTCTCTAATTAAAATTCCATTCATTCGACCGGAAAAACTCTTTTCTACTAATCTTCTGGTATCTCCTTTACGATCTTTTACCGTCAGCGTCTGTGTGCTCAGTGTCCGATTAATTTACAAAAAAAGATTGCTTACAGTTGCATTTATTCCTAGATTTATTTGAAGCTTGCCAGTCATTATACTAATTTAAATTACATCTACCGTAATTAAGTAGACACTAATTTTGTCTTAGTTTGAATTTTATAATTTTGTTAGGTGGGTAGGGCCCATGTATGGTTTTCCCGGGGAAAAACCGCCGTTTCAGTATACATATGTCTTATACTAACTATATTCCGGTTCGAATGATTCTCTTATTATATATAACTTATACGAGAGGCGAATATCTAGTCTAAGGGTTAGTAACACATCGGAGACCAACTTGAAGTGCAATAAGTTATATACGATTATTAACAGGAGTAACCTTCACTGAGAGTTCTAGCGTACAAAGTGCACTAAGTATCGAAGTTATTCTACATTATTTGAAGTTTTCTCAGATGCCCATGAGAGGCAGTGGATGGTAGCACTGCAAGCGTATGCTAACCTAAACTCATCAAAAACATCATAATGTTTAGTACATGCGTCGTCGTTCCTTATGCTTACTGCGAAGGAATGGAATAGCTTGCCTGCGTCGGTGTTCCCTCCTGAGTATTATGTAGGAGTCTTCAAAAGGAGAGTGAATAGGCTCTTTTTAAGTTAGTGCGCACAACATCATAGACTACATCGCCAC
>DWPA01004785.1:0-12484 GCA_018251375.1 Calpodes ethlius | reverse complement strand
ATATTGGATTTTTTTTTTATTAAACATTTTTTTTTATTTATAAACAAAAAAAAGTTATTCAGTTTTTTTATAAAAAAATAGTCGTTAAGATCAAAATATATTATTTATTTTTCAAAAAACTAAAAAAAAAAACACCAAGCAAAGCTCGGTCATCCAGGGACTACTATGTTATATGTGATTGACTAGTAAAAAAAACATCCCAACTTTACGTTACACTGAAAAATAAATATTACACCTTTGTTGTCATGACAAATATTTACCGATACCCATGCCAAATCACAGCTTATTTTTTCTCCTGATGTTGTGAACGGATGAACGAGCTTGACGAAACTATAACATTTTATTTGGCTATGGTTTTCAAATAAAATTTTAATTATTGTCCTAACATACAACATGTGTATGTGTCAAAACTGGAGTACATTACTTGACTAACCATAAACAAAATCGTAATACCCGGTGTCCATGCAGGTATGAGCGGATAATGTACGTAATGCTTAAGGAGAATATTTTTCCGTAGCAGTTCTCCACTCGACTAAAAGCGTTACAGAATTCATTTTATTACTTCTAACCTCGCTGCTTAGCGAAATTACCTCGCATTACCTCGTATTCACTACGTGAAAAGGCTAAATTAATAAATCACCGCGAGCCTCACGACCTCGTTTATTGATACGTTATTATTGTTGAATACTGTAGGACTAGTCCGCCGGCTTCATAACATAAACAAAATAAAGAGCATAAACAAAATCTTAGGAGCGGTTTCAAGAAACAAAATTGTGTATATTTCTTTCAAATCACATTTTAATTTATTTCTTAAATTTATTTAATCAGATACATCCTAAGGTACCAATGTTTAATCCGGGATATGTTCTCACTGAATGCCAAGATATTTGAATCCGATAAATCTTTGATGTCTTATTTTGTCACAAACATCTAACCTAACCTAACCTAAACAATAACCATCTGGAGAACACGCAGCTGGGATATAATGTTATGTCGAAATTCCGGACGTGGTCTGTCTGTGTGCAACGTTTCATCTTAATGCGTTAAACGATTAACACGTAATAGAAATATAAATGTTCTAACATCTTCACAATCTTTCACATTAATAATATTAGCAGGATAACATTTTCTCCAGCGCCGAATGTCCATTTCTATCACTACGGAGAGTGCTTTTGTATTGTTTCGAAGATCTGATCGGTAAATCTCGGTATACGAACATTGGATCTGTTTTTCATTAAATAATTAGCGAGTGTTGGCGATTACTTTGTATAGATCTGTATATATCCCTTGAATGTGATTCTTTATTTCCTCGTGTTTTTGTTCTTACAAGACACATGTTGTACAATCCCACAATGTCGACATCATTAATGAATTTCAACAATCGTGCGTTTGTATTTCTTGTTTCAGCTTCCGTCGTGCTAGTCGTGCACGTTGAGTAAAATAGTAGCATTGTGCATACCGAGTGAAACATTTTGGCTCGCGTGTTAAGGATCACTTACTTCAAAAGGTCTTTTAAAACGTAATAAGATACTCGTACATTTATCGGCCGCGCGGTACCCTCGCAATATCGTATGACTGATATGGCAAAGACATGAAATCATTTACTGCTTTCATCTCTGCAAATGGCAAAATATTGTAGTATTTTATAACATGTAACCCACTTCTTTATTGACGACTCGTGTGGTTCAATGATTACCACCGGATCGCCATTCAAAGAGTCTAGGGTTCGATTCTCAGCAAGACAGATATTTGAATGAAGGTTTTAAATGGCTCTTCTCGGTTTAATTGTGTGTGTGTTCGTGATTTATTGTCTATGGCACTGAAGACACAGAGAATCACTGTATGTGGATTTTAAGTGGGTAACTTACGCACACGCATAGAAAAGGGCGCATAATTGGTTGCATGAAAATCTACTCCGTTTTCATAAAACCTTTAGAATGGAACATCACTTTCCATTATAAAAACAGAAGAAAATGGCCTTACGTGGGCCTTCCACAACAATGGTACAAATCTCAAGCTGGCATATCAAAATGTCGTAAGAGGGTCTCTATATTATATAAATACATTAACAGTAATTATACATATAAGTAGTATAATTATTAAGTCAGTATTATATTGTCTCTGTTATTATAATCTATTCGTGGATGCTGCCTGGCTGCCATCATTCCTATGCTCGACTCAGCCCCTAAACGATATGCCGTGTTCAAGCCGGGCGCTCTAGGACCGGTTATTCTTTTAAAAAATATCAATAACTGAAGCGTTTAGAATCAATTAGAAATACAACTTCTTACGATTTATTTTCACTTTAATATATAGACACTGGTCTATTGGAACAGAGTTTATTTTGCTGTGTTTTATTTTTCGTTCGTGTTTCTCAAATATCAGAAACAAAATTAGTTTTTATTACAACGTTATTCAATTCTCAATAATATTATCTTTGACATCGCCACGTATTTCGATATATTACAAAAATACATGAATAAAAAAGATACAATTCACGTTCTACATTTTAACATCGGTATGAGTACGGTACCGACGTCAAACACATAGCAATAGACATTTATTTATTCGAATTAAAGGTGAGCAGCCTCAAATTCAGTTGATTTCACGCACTAAATACCAAGTATCGACCAAATTGTATTAGTCAATTTGTCAATAACAGATTACCGGCAGTGTTAATTTCCGTTTGGATAAACACGCTGATCGCTCGCCATCCCCACTCGCAATCTGCGATGCTGATGGAGCGATTTGTAAACGGTTTATTTTTTTATTAATATCAAATCCAACTGCGGGTCTCTTGAATCGTGAACGGATCTAGACCGTAAGAATTCTTATTAAATATGCAAGTAAACAAATTACATTTTTTAAACGCATTAAAATAAACCATGTTTTCTTTCAACAAATATCATTAAGCATTCAGTTATTTCTTCTTTTTAATTTCATCAAATATTGAATATAAGCTTAATTGGTTCAATTTTACTTACCCCTTTCTTAATGTTGTTAATAAATAAAATATTCAAAGACCGATGTTACTGAATTTAGTCAATTGAAATAGACTCGTGTTGAACATGGTGTATGTTTGCGTAATCTGCATTACAGATTAGTGCCTCGTAACACCATCAATGTACAATTAGTTGCGGACTCTGGTAATATCGTGAACTAAACTGAGCATATGCTTTAGTGTTCTAAAATTAAATGTTCATCGAAACGCACTGTTATTGACAGATATTATTGTCGAATAGCCAGCGGCGCGTTGCTCACTGAAACGCTAATAGAATGAAATTGTATTTAGATGGCTGATAGGCTCACTCTTATTGAAGTGAATTAAGCTTAATAAGCAAATGATGCTCGTGTGCAAAAAGGCTATTAATATGCCGTAACTGCAGGATAATAAAACACATGACAAGAGAATTTGAGAAACGAGTCACCACTGATCATCTGGGACACGAACACACACGAACATGCATCGCGTCACTAATGAAAAGGAAAAATGGACATCTTTTGAAAATAATTTCTTGACGATCTCTTAGTTCTAGCAGCATCGAAATAATAAGAATATTAAAAGTTCATTCGACAAATTTCACGCACATAGCTTTAAATATAATGTTGTCGACCGCGTAATATCTCTATATTGTTGATAAGAGTTGCATTAAAATGTCCTGATTGAAGTTTGACACAAACTTTGATATTTTATTATAACATTTTACTCGCTCAATGTTAATGTAAACCAGTCACACACTTGCATTACAGACAGTCACGTGTGTCTATTCATATCACATACACATTCTAATTCTATAATCAACCAGCTCTATAACTAATTATATTAGCAAATTATAATTGGTAGATATTGAGAAAAAAACTTTTCCTCAACGTGGGGCGTGAGTTCGAATCCTGCGCACCCGAGAGTTTATCATAATGTTCTCGAATGTGTGTGAAGTCTTACAAATCCGCACTTGGCCAGCGTGGTGGACTACGGCCTGTACCCCTCACATTGTGCGAGGAGACCTGAGCCCATCAGTGGGAGAGTTAAGAATAGTGATAATAAAAAAAGTTTATCAAATAATTATTATGGTTTGGCAAAACCTACACAATGCATTATTCTACCTTAAATAAAAGTGTACAGAGAACTGAATATTGTTAGTGTAAACCGATTACATAGAAATAATGAGCTTAGCTGTATGTATTCCGTTCAAACGTTCCGGTGTAAATTTAGCTTGCAATATGGCAACATTAACATATGTGGAAGAAGTATACTTTGAATGCAGTAGACGAGATATATATATTTTTTTTAATTTTAGAAGCCATTTCGTTTGAAATAAAAAATATAACATTGTATATTCGATTAAATATTATCTTTGTTCTGTTATAAATTGGTAAAAGCACCTGAATACTATAATTTAATTAGGAATCTCACAGTTGATTAAATAATTGTTTATTCATGTTAATCGAAAGCTTATTCCATTCTCCTTTTTCTTTAAACCATTTTGTTTAACTTTGAAACCGTGTCGAATGTTATTATTAATAACCACGTTGCTTAGCTTTTTTAAAAGCTTTGCGGTAAATAACGTTTAGACCATAGTTTTTGGTGTAAAAAAATAAAAAGATTTAAGTAGATGTATGAAATGTATAAATACCTTCTGTATCCCATAAATACATTCTAACAGTAATATAAATATTGAAGGTTCAAATTTTCAAAATCTAGCAACGTACGTGAGTCTAGAAAAACAGGAAACCTGATCGACAACTCGTATCTGCGGGCACAATCTATGTAAGCAGTTGAACGTTCAAGAAATATCAGCCAAAAATTCGTAAGCACAGAACTCGTAAATTGAACATCTCACGTTTCCCGAGGGAGCGATAGAAGTCTGAATCGTTCCGCGAGAGTCTGCTGATGAGAGGAAGATTGGCTGTAAGTGATGGATTCTGTTATTATATTTACATGCGTCGGATTTTATACAGCCTACTTACTGAGCTCCGTAGACTACTGGATAGTCACCAGCTTAATGTTTCTTCTAACGTGGATACACACATTAATTTGATGGCTTAAAATTTGTATACCGTCAATACAAAAAAACAGTTTGAAGCCAAGCTTTCAAATAGACAGATATTTGTTTATTCTCAGGCATTGGCTATTAGTAATGCCTAATTTGCGTTATCAATACCACCGGCAAAGGAGGGAATCGTAGAGATATGAGTATTTAAGCGGTAAAGCGTTTATTTCTTCCGTTAAATACACAGAAGAAAACTTTTGCTAAAACAAGTAAAATTAAGATATCCAAACACCTTCTTAGTGACACGTCAAAGAAAATAATACTGATTACGTACGAGGACACGTAAAATCCACGACGTAGCCACATCTTCTTTTTAAATAGTAAGGACAGCTAACGAGCCTACATTACCACCATCTCCTACCACCAATGGACCTATTAACTATGAATATATGTATATTCATCAACAAAACTCGAATAGGACCATAGGAAGCACTATTATTATTAAGAGATTCTGTTATCATTAGTCGTTACTCGTGACGACTGCAAGTGTATGTTACTCCTGACAGTAATATAAGTAAGACTTTTTAATTTTCTTTATGACTGTGATGTCACTGTTCATTAATTATTTATTTAAAATTCGCAAATCACAATATAGGTGGACTTAATGCCTTGTTTACCAGTTAATCCGGGTGATGATGTAAAATTATGTACACCTACATACATACACCTTGCCATACACAATATTTATAAATAGATTGAGCTTCAATTCATTCAGAGATTGCCTGGAAGCAATTCTTACGTACTTGCGTTGTGAAAATCTGAATATTTGAACATTTCTTTAGTTGTAGAGACTTAAATAACCAAAGAGAGCGAGTGAATAAACTGTACGCGACCGCCTCGTAGCGTCCGACCTGAAGCATGTTTTGTACGACATTCATTGAATTAATCGGCTCAGACACTTGGAACATCCTGTTCAAATATACACCACTTTTTGCTACCGACACCTGCATGTCTCCGGTGATGAGGGTTTGTGTATTTTAGTAATTACTCAAATACTTGTCCATCGACTCCTTGATATAGTGAAGTGGCGACTTGTTTTATATTTTTGCTTAATTTTTAGTTACCTTTCACTCAGAATCAACATTCGGTGGAATCTATAAACCAAAACTTTTTTGCTTTAAACACATTTATACCTTATCGAACCATTTTTCCGATCAAACACCTAGTAGTTTATAATGTCGGAAAATGTATTATTTTATTTATATTGTTTATTTTTTGGCTTTGAATCGATTATATAAAAATCATAACATAACTCAAAACTATAATTTTAATAGAGTACTACTACTGAACGATTAGAAGCCGGTGCCAAGTCTGAAAGAAGACCAAAACTTTCTCACTTTCCACTCATGAGTCTGAGATTCAACACTTATAGGGGCGACAGAGTGTAATCATGACCGGAAATCCTTATTCCTCTTCCATATTACTTTCTACAAAGGGATCAGGGGGTCATGACCCCCATGTCAACCCCTGGATCCGTCATTGTCATCAATGCGAAGCGAGCTAAACATTCACGTCTATCCAAGAAACTCTTAGAAGTTTCTATCGACAAATTGCAGTATTATTTATTAATTCCTTGGATTCCATGTTCAAATCCTGATTTGGGGACAGTGGGACCAACTTGGGAATATGCCCTTTCAAACTAAAAGAGAATTCTCAAAATTGGTCCCCAATTGACGGAGAAATCGAGCGACATACATAAAAAAATACAATCGAACATAGAACCTCCTCCTTTTCGAAATCGGTTTAAAAAGGGTGTGAATTCTGATGGTTTTGAATTGAAATACATAATAACATTAATATTACCGGACAAGCTACTTACGCTATCTAATAAGTAAGTAGATATAAGTAACAATACCTTACAAATTAAATCGTGTATCATATCTCTTTATATTGCATACAACTGTGTTCGAGATTGAGTGATACTCGTATTATATTCCATCACATTGATGACGTGTTAATCCGGCGATAGGTTAAGCCATACAGAGGGCTTTTGGGCAGGAAATGAGCTTACAACACCCGAGTTGATTACTGACACCTTCACCATTCTGCATAGGAGCATTGCGGTGAGCTGAACCTCCTCTATTACGATAAAAGATTAATGTACTACAGTGATTAGTTAAATTATAATAAAAGTATCTTATGAATGAGTCTTGTAAAGTGGTCAGCATCAATTTACTATTCTTTTAGCCACAACATATATATTTTTTAAATAAAGTTAAATCACAACGTTCAGACAATTTATCACTCAATTGATGCTAAAGACATTGTCTGTACGCCATTTGCGGGTATAGATGTTGAGAATTCTGTTAGCATAACTTGTTATCCAGTAAAGGGTAAGTCGGAGTCTTTGGCTGCAAATTAATTTAATTAAACTGCATAAGGTTCTAAAGATATCAGGTGACGATTTCAATTACCTATAAAAAGAGTGTACCCGTGATTAGAAATACATGAAAAATTATCTCATATTTTGGGAATTATTCGAAAAACGCCGGTAAGATGAAGCCTGGAGGTAAGTGATAATCACATGTCGGTACATGTCGGTACAGGCCGGTGCCTGTATTACATGCCCTGTCCGTTAAGAAATATATGACCTGCACGTGTTGGATTCTTGAAAAAGGCGTTAATCAGAGGAGTATCGAAATTACTTCTTTTGAATAGATATTAGAGGCCCTACTAGTCGTCTCATTCAACCTCGCCCGTTCATCAAGATGGTGAAACACCAGCCCTCTGCTGGTTTGCCTGGCCTCAAAGATTTAGAGCACCCCACCCCAAAAACTTATAAAATACCTCTCGATTTTAGAACTCGATCAAAACCTCGATCACCGCTCGACATCTCAGCTGTGACATTCCCACCGGACATTTTCTAGACTCCCTAGACCACGCAGCCGTTAATAAATGTCTGCTAGAATTTCACTGCAGAATTATCTTCATAGCTTTCTGATAAATTCTATCCTTTGAATTTGAACAATGTCTTGCACAAATATGTTCTGCTATTATAAAGATATATCTTATAAAGTTAATTTGCAATGTAATAATTATGTTTGCACCTACTTTTGCAGATTTGTTTGTCAATATCTATCCTTAAGGTACATACATTTACCATCACGAATAATTATATATTGTATAGTATACATTTATAATATTAATAATGTACATATAACCAAATATATTGAATTTTTTGAGCTATATGTATTTAACAACTATATTTAACTATGTCATGGTATATAATTTACAACAATAATGAGTTCCGGCTTATCCTAATGAGTAATAAGTAATTCTAAAAGTTTCGATGGGGAGATTTTCGCGTACGTTGAAAAAGTTTACCAGAAGGATAAGCATTAGGAAGTGATTACGAATTCTAATTTGTTCGCGCGTGTAACAAATGTAGGGCAGAAAAACCAAATGGAGCGAACATTTCCGATTGAATATAACTAGAAATACATTTTCTTACGACACGTTTTCACAAAAATTCAATAACATGTCTAAAAATGGATAAAATCTAATTAAATATGTGCGCTTAGTCTCTCATCTTGTTTTATAACTTAAATAAGCCGTTTTGTCTACCTGTTATAACAATTATGGCCAGTGCAGGAGCAATAATCAAAGCCACAAAACTGTGTGAATTGAGGTCAATTTTCAGGCAGGCTATTAAAATGTGCATTAATAGCGAGGGTTTTTATCTACAATATATATTTAGCGAGAAACGAAACAGTTCTTGCTGAATAATCTGTAATTTAATACTTTTATTTGACATTTAGGGAGACTGTGAAATGGTAAGTAAGGTTTTGATATCATTTGTACAAATATTACGATAAATGAATATCTTTCTGATTTATAGAACAAACAAAAATCATAGTTAATAGTATCAGGCACTTAGCACTTTCCGGAAATCCATTGTTATTAAGTTATGATTAAAAAACTAAAATTATACTTTAAATAGACATAAGACGTATTTATGAAATTTATAATTATGCCTGCAATAAATATTTTCCAGGTGCGGCTCAATAGGTTACTACGCACACGTTTTCCAAGAACAAAGGCAGGTTAATAAAGTGAGATAAGGGCCAATAAGGATAAAGACTCGCCTATAACACAGTTGGCAATGGTGTTTCTGGCATAACGGTCACAGTAATATTCGATTTCCGACTGGAGAAAATTTATATATGACAGATAAGTATTTTGTGCTCGTACCATGATTTTTGGCGAGGTTTCATTTACCTTGTCGACGTAATCGGTGATACGAATTGTAAATATAATAAATGTAATCTGTTGTTATTATGACGGAAACATTTTGTAAACACGATTCCATTTTTTTCTATCGATATATAATTGGCTTATTTTCCATTGTTTTTGGCGCGTAGTTAATAGACGTGTCAAACGATTTCCAAGAAAATAAATATTATTATATCTGGGACTCCGTGAATCAATAAGGATATTTTTCCAGCCAACACATCTTGTTCCCGTAAAAACATAACAATGATAATAATATTGTGTTAGAGTGAAAACATCCTTCCGTTGCCAATTCCCTCTAAACTTTTCCCATTACATTATACATGGTGTTCAAATAGGGCGCTAACAATAAAAACGTGCCAACTCCTAGTTGAACTTGAGCTACGCGCGCTCTGCGTTACTTCGTTAAAACTTGCTAGTTTTACAGTTTTTATTGTTCACATGAACGTGCTGGCTCCCCTTTGGCTTTTTATTGGTATGCTCGCTAGCGGAGTTGGGTGTATTCGATACTCCGGTAAGGATGTAGTTTAGTGTACTGTTTTTTGACCTACGCTAGGCAATATGCTGAGGGCTCATTTCCACTTGGATGAATTGTTATTATACACATCAAAAAATCTTATGAACATATTCAAAATGTAAAAAAAAATAAGCTGTCAATATGGCTCTAATGAATAACCGTTAGAATGTCGTTAATTAATCATTATTATTACTGAATTATCTATGATGGACTTATGTGGGGTCTCAATTATATATAATTTAATCCTTTTTGAGTACATTTACATATAAGCAATGCTGCGACTTCCCCAATTTATGCAACAAAACGTATTTCTAAAAATATTTCCTAACTGACAATCAGATATGACGTCAATCTCTGGAGAGTTCGTTTGACAATTTGTAGTGGTTAACTGACGCCGTGGCCTATACCCCAGCTTAGGATTCAGCTAAGCGTGTGGCAAAGCGTTATAATCTTATATATTTCTATACACTACAGGGTTCATTAAACTAGTCAATATGCGGAATACTATCCAAGAAAGATTATTCCCACGGCCTATTTTTACACTGTCCTTTTCTGTAAATATACAAAATTAGTGCAAATTAACATCGTAAAGTAGCACAAGGCGGAGTGGGCGTCTTTTCAGCGCAGCCAGCGATTATCTGTTTTTTATTTTACTTAATTAATAGCTTTCTATTTGTAGCCACGTCACAACGAAACAAGTATTAATAAATGTAGACAGGGATTTTGATTTGTTTTGATATACATTTTATTGGCCCATAAATTATTTGTTATCATCTGAGCACGAGCACCACCATGCTCGTTAAATTTCTAATTCACAATCAAGTACCTACCTACCGTCGTGCGTCTCGCTTCAAAAGCAAGTTTGACAAAACATTTATTTGGACAGTTCCGTTGGCGAAGTTGTGACGGAGTGCTCGCTGGAGTACGGCGCGGATAAAGCGCCCTCAAACTTTATGTGAAAAGTTCAACCAAAACAACTTCAAGTACTTTCAACCTTATTATAAGAGCGACAAGTGTCATAACGAGCATGAAATGTTAACATTGTAGCTTACATTGTATAGATGGAACCACTTCACTATGTATATACACGGAGAGGTAGGTACATCAAAATATTATCGTCATTTTGATAGTGCTGTAGAGACAAAAAAGGACCTGGCTTACACGGCTCGCAAAAGCAGCACTTGCCGTCCCTCAATATAAGGAGTTAATAAATATATCGCATTATCCATTACCACATTGATATAATAAAGACTTAAATACTGTAAGAAATCTGTGTCCGTACATATTGGAGCAAAACGATTATTTTTAATTAGTGTAATGCGATGCACAATATGTATACGATGGACTGTTTGTATTACCGCCATATTTCTGAGATATACGTAATACGGTAGTTTGAGCGATATACGGATATATGTTTTTTGCCGTTCGTTGGGACGTGGACAGCATATTTGTTTACAATTTCTAGTGAATATTTGCGTATTAAGCCAACATAATCTTGCTCCAATTTTCTTTTCGAGATAAAATACCTTATCTGCATGAAAATTTGGAAATGTTAGAGTGACGCTTTTTCGTAAGTTTCATTACTATTCAATTGGTGACTCGCGAAGTTTGGGAACAAATTGTCCGAATTTCGGCGGACGAATGACCACCTGGTATCTAATAGTCCGCCTCCCGCCCCCGCTGCCTCCCCTTCTCCATCCGTGCGTATTCCGTAAATTACTTTAACACAATATTAGTAACTTATGTCTTTTTTCTGTCGCTAGTTTCGTACGTGAAATGACTTTTGTAAAAATCAACTTAGGTCACCATTAGTAAACCTTTAAATACAAAAAACATGATTTGCATAAACAATGTCAGGAAAATCAGCAAGCTGACTAACGTTGCGTCTCTCGATTAAGCCATAGGTTGAAACCAAGTTCAAGTAATTCTGAATCTTCAAATAGTTCTATGACTTAGTCCTATGTCTTTAACTGGTACATTCACATATTTCAACTTAAAACAGACCATAGATACGCCGGTTCGTTATGCCTTTGACTGCACGATTATCACACGAACGAGTGCAAATTGAATCCAACGCATATTACATACACTGATTCTAGACGAACAGATCTTGCTAACCTGTCTAATACCTGATGTGTGGTGATAAATGACAATACTTACGTACATATCTACAACATTTACTTTAAATTAATTTAATTTACAAATATGAGTAATAGAAAGAAATTGTTTGAAGAAACATCACTTAATTCCAAGAAGACTCTCAGAGAAATAAAACGATATTTTTGTAGTAAAAAAATCTTATGTATAAATATTCGTGCAAAGTAGACGTTCCTTCGCATTACTTACTATCCGTAAGCGGCTTAGTAGCCCTTAAACCGAGCGTGGCAGCCGACAATCCTATTACATATATCCTGTATACAAGTTTATTGTACCCTAACAAGAACCAGTCAAGAAAGTCCCCAAGACTCCACGTAAGCCGCGCGGCCAGAGGGCGCGGCGGCGGCGCGGCGGCGTGGCTGCCTGGCTTCTCCCTCACCAAGACAGTTCACTGACATCAGAATCGTTCGCGGTGATTGATTGAACAAACGTATCGCCACTCACATTCAGAATCTATTTACACGTTATTTGAACGCTCTCATATTATTATTATCTTACAGTTTCTGTAAACGATACTGAGAGACGTTTT
>DWPA01004784.1:0-12485 GCA_018251375.1 Calpodes ethlius | reverse complement strand
ATTTGATCAGACTCACAGTCAGTTACTAATTTAAAAAAAATATTTTAGTCTATACTGACAGCCAAGGCTACCAATATTAAAATAAAATAAAATTCTATGAAAAAATTTGACTCCGTTACATACATTGGGTTGTCCGGAAAATTTGTGCCGATATTTTAGGACAATTAAAACGCAGCTCATTCTAATATTGACGATATTAACGAATCGTAACTAAACTTTACTTCAAATAGGTGTCCTTTTTAGACTATGTGTACACATGTCATTTGTTTTCAATAATTATGATATATTCAGTCAAATCCCACGCGCTACCCACCACGGCACGAACTTTTCAAACAACCTAATATATAGATGGAATAACTATGTTGAGAGGCCAAGTAGCCGAAGAAGGTCATACCTGGCTGATGGTGTCGGAGGTGTCGATGAGCGAGCCCACTGCGTCAACCTCGTCCGGCGGCGGCTCGGGGATGGTCACTACCGGCGTCACGTACGTGCCGAAGTCACTCTAGCAACAATAAGGCCTCGTTATCATCAACAACATCATCATCAACAATAACATCAACAACAATGACCTATTACGTTAAAGCAAGTGATACTCGAGGGCTGGGGTTAATTATTTACCTTATTTAATTGATATAAAGCAATTAATATTCCCAGACATACAAAATGTATGCAACTATTTTTAATTTGTATTAAGTAAACGATGTTTATACAACACGTGAACTATTAAAGTCATAATATATTCACACAATAATATTTATGTACGACAATGTTGGAAACATACTAGATTTGAATAGAGGCTGTAGTCAAGTTACTTACAGGAAAAGTCAAGGAAGCAATTATTGAAAATATGCTGGCGTAATACTCAGTAATTGAATATACCCAGCTATAACTATTGATAGAAATTATTAATTAGTTTACTAATACTTGTTACCTGTAAAAGGAAATTAGGCGGATTGGAGGGTAGCACGGGCAGCGTCAACAGATTCCTGTAGTACTGCAAGCTGCTGGCGTGTTTGTAGAACGAGCTTAACTTCTTGAACTGCTGTCGAAATCTGACAAACAGAATAAAGGAATTGTAACTCTCTATAAACATTATGGATGTTTATATTCATATTATAAATGCGATAGTATGTTAACGGAGAGTGTGATTTTTGTTTAGAGATACATGGGAAAAAGACGAGTACTATTCTTTTTACCGCGAATAAACAATTAATATTTGTGGAAAGATCCATTAAGATGTAAAATTTTGCCAAATTTAAGTAAGTGTCCAACAACAATGCGATGCCTAGCAACCAATGACACTAAGGAATCATTGATTGTAAGGCTATATATTTTAAAATTTACGGCCCTGTAGCCTAGTTGGTAGTTACCCGGTAGTTAATTGCACTCGTAGGAAGCCATTCTGGACGGACAGTATTAATAATAAGTCTATGATTTTGAGGTACAATTAAGAATTTTTATAACAATACCTTTCTCTATGACCGGCCAAAGTATCGGGTGGTAGCGACGCGTGCAGCCGGAACAAAAGACGCACGTTGCAGTCGTATATGTGGGAGGCGTCCTGCGCGCACGGGATGAGCGCCGCCAGCCGGCACTGGCCGCTCGCCGTCATCGAGTTGGCGCGCGCGTTGCCCAGACTGTCGAACACTGGACGAACATACAGACATATCACTTCAACTGACGACGAACGAAGCAGGACAAATTATACCAACATCATAATCATCTACTGGACTCCTCAAACAGTGTTAAGGGCACAGGCCGTAGTCCGCCACACTGGCCAAGTACGGATTGGTAGACTTCACACACCTTCGAGAACATTATGGAGAACTGTCAGATTTCCTCGCGATGTGTTTCTTCACCGAAGAAAGTGATAATTAACTTTTAATACGCACATAACTTTTTTGAAAATTAGAGATGCATGCAGGATTCGTACTCACGTCCCCACGTTCAGGAGACCAACGTCCGAACGACTAGTCAATCACTCCCTATACCTATATCAACAGTCCTACTTAAAGTCATATTCGAGGTTTCTCCCAGATGTCCATTGACGGCAGGAGATGGTGGTACTGAAAATTTATTTGCTATCCTTGTCCCGTAAAATAAACTAGCTAACAAACATCTGATGTAAACGACTCCGGCCGCCCATAGTCAGCGGCAACTTCTAAGGCATCACCAATGCGATGCCAGTCAAGAAAGAGAAGAAAGTAATAATGAAGCGGCTTTCCAGCACACAGCTCGAAATTGTTTGGGTGCTGATTCAAGCAAGAGGGTCGTAGCTATCCCAGCAGGCTTCACAAAAAATCATCAATAGATAGATTATAAGAAACGGCTGCGAATCAGCTTAAGTTACACATATGGCTGATTTATCTTACCTGCAGCTTGCAAGTTCAATATATCATCCATGTAGTCGAAGAGTTCCACGCACAATTGGAAGCTGTAAATAAACAAGTCATGATTTATTTATTTTGCTAAAACAATTAATGACAAAAGCTATACTTTGGACAATAATAAAATGTTGGTCCTTCGAGCCGGGTATAATGTTTAGATGCTATAGTGTACGTACTAATTGTTGATGTCGTTTTCGGCGATGGCATCGAGCTCATCAGCGGTGAGCTGCATGTTCCCCGGAAAACGAGGGTTGCGTGCGTGGAACTTGAGCTTGCACACCAACAGCGTGCAGTACAGATGCACGAGCCGACCGTAGCCTTCGCGCAAGTGGACCTGACAACGATTACAATATATTAGAATATACGTCTCTGATATATATCTACTCTGTGGTCGTGCCTATGAGGCAGATTTCCTGTCGTAATGTGGCTCGTCACTGGTTTTTCTAATCACGAAGATGTACTAAGTCCACATACTAGCCACGTAACTAGTAACCACGGAGCCAAGGCCACGGAGTCGTCAAGTCGTTCAACAATATATTAACATGTCGCCCTCACCCACAGCTTGCCGAGGTTCTCGATCATGTTGATGTGCCGCTGCGAGTCATCGAGGCAGGCGGGGTGACCCTCACGCAGCAGCTTGTGCGTCACATGGCAGAACTTCCACGCCACGATACGATTGTCTTGTATCGGCAGCCGAATTGCCACCATCTGCCGAAAGATAATGTTGAATTCGTACTTTTATTTTAATTATAATAATTTAATTGTATTTATATATCGTTGCTGTATTGAAGCGTCCCAAAATACTGACACTAATCCCAAGTCGGCATACTAGGAATCGTACACCCTATGCCGCCGGCCATACCGCCAGTTGTACCATCAGACGATATACCCAGCGGCTTCAAAAACATCTAGATAGCCGCACAAAGAAGCCGCAGCGGCCGGGTAAGCCGAGCGGTTCGGTTGAGATTACCTTAGTCAATTTCTGCAGAAAATGCCGCCAGACCGATAATACCGGCAGGTAGAGCCGCGGGGCACAAAGACGCGACACAGCGTGTAAGAGCCTTAAAAGGCAACAAAAGACAACCCTGCTTAGTAGTAGGGCTTGTAGGGTAAGTAAAGGGATAAGGTAAGGTAAAGTGATGTAGGATTATATTCTTTACACTCGACACAGGGTCGGATATTCAGAATCAGATACGGGCTTATGCCAAGTATTCTGATTCCATTGTGTTAAGGTGGTGTGTTTAACTTGAATGATCATGGTGTGATGAATGTATGAATGTTAAATTAAAATTAAAATGTGTTATTATTATTATTATTAAAAAACACATAAAATACTGTTTTTTGACAAATAACTGTAAAAACCGATTTTATCAAAATGAATTATTTATGTTTCAAATAGCCCTTAATAAACCCAGTCCGATCTCATACGTCTTGTAATCGACTATGAAAACTTCGAAAATATTAGTAAAATATCAATTCAACCAGAACAACAAGCAACACGTTGCTATTATTTTCCAAATTATACATGATAATTCAATATTTTTGTACATCTAAATGACTACTTACATGTGTAACAATAATTAGTTGTGTAATTACTCCTTACACTACGAAATAAATAAAAAAACGTACAATCAAACGAAATAAATCTTACATGAACAGATTGTACTTGTAATAATTTTGATGCAATCTTTTCGAATTTATTACCAGTAAATAAATAGTGTATTACAATTAAATTTAATGAGTTCCACGTAATTATTAATAGTATTATAACAATGAAATAGATCCAGGTCACTTGCCTTGCTGCGGCCGTCAATTTTTAGTTGCCCTGACATTAAAAGCATACAGAATGTTCTGTGGTAATACTATATAAACTAAGTAACACTTGCAACAGGCATCATTTGGCAATCGCAGAGATCCCGAAGAAGAAACAACATGAGGAGCTTTACTTTCTTTTGTCTTATCGCGGTAGTGGCAGTTGTCTACGCCAGGGAGACGCGGTACAAGAGGGAGGCAGATCTGGTGGCAGCGGCTTCCAACCATTGGGAAAAGGGAGGTGGTGACGAGCACTACGGCGATCATCACAGCGAACATGGGGCCCATTCTGACAAAGGCTATAAAGGATACCACGAACAGGAACACGGCAAGAAAGGCTTTGTCGATGAAGAGGGACACAAAGGATATTACGGCGAAGACGGCGGCCACAAAAAGCACCACCATCACGACGATGGATACTACGGAGAACACCACCACGGCGAAAAGGGGGCTAAAGGAGAAGAATACGAGGAGAAGGGACACTTCCACAAAGGCCACTCCATCAAAGGACATCACGGCATCCACAAGCTAGACGAATTCAAGAAGGACAAACACTTCCACGACAAAAAGGGTGAATCTGGATTTGACGAGGGATACGGCGGTTTCCACTATGAAAACGGTTTTAAGGAGGGAGGTAGCTTCCATAAGGGTCACAAGGACGGTGGATTCCATGAGGAGGAACACGGTAAAAAGGGTGAACATGAGAAGGGGGGATACCATAATGACCACAAAGGATACAATGACGAAGAAGGCCATCATGAAGATTACCACCATAACGAGGGACACGGCGATAAGGGTGGGCATGAAGAACATAAGGGATGGGGTTGGGAAAAGGGACACAAGTAAGAATAGTATTCTTTGTGATGACGACTAGATAAGACGATGACGTTATTTTGTTACTGTTATTTATTTTGTGATACGTGAATAAATATTATTGTACACTAAATTTGTCTTTATTTATCATACCACAGGGCATTCTTCCTAACACTACGCTATTTCGAGAAAGTGAAAGTACATGTACAAAAATGATATCTAAATTACTATAAGATCATAACACGATCCTTCTAGTTACGCGTCCGATTACAAAAAAAACTCGTTATTAAATATTTCGAAACACATTAAAGATTTTTAAAACATTATATTGCGACACCATAAATTATATAAAACGAATGTATAGTATAAAATGAAGTATAGTGTATATAGTACACTTACAATATTAGAATTTAATAACTATTCTTTATTATAATTATATAGTCTTTTGATGTAGACGTATTATTTAAAATACATTGATAATCTTGCTAATTTTGATTGGATAATATTGAACTGTACCTAAATTTATTCCAATTTTCTTCAACAAATGTTTTCCTTTGATTTACCAAATATACCGATTATGCACCAAAATACATATGTTCATTAAAATAGCACCTATATAATCACTGTTGCAAATTTGTAAAAATAATATTACACCTAACCTAACCTAAACTCACCTTATTGGCGCACAATCAGTATTTTTTGTGAAAAAAAAGATATAATTACTGTTATATGAGATTATTTGCTGCGCCGTAGAATAAAAAGGGTAACATCTTAGTGATCATTTTGTATTTGTTTGATGTATCATATTCTGTTGGCCGAGTAGTTCAATTGTAGTAAAATAAATTAACGGGTTTTAGAGTAATAATTTAGCGATGAATATATAGGTGTACATTTTTGGTAAACAGTTAAATATTACCCATTTTGATTAGAATTAGTACCAATGTAATTTCTCTATTGTAAAAAAACTCAGGACAATGCGTAAGTACTTACTGAAAATTAAATAACAGAAGTATTCAAGGAGCGCCGTAGCAGTGGCTACGCTGATAAAATACCACGAGAAAGAAAGAATAAAAACTTCTGAGAAGAATTGAACTAAATCGAATCTCTCTAGTAAAACAACACGGTGAACCGAAAAGAGAGACGTTGAGTTGAGAGGAATCTTAGGGCTATGATGTATACGATTCATATAGTCTTTGTAGTATTGTGTCATGTAGTCTTCGTAGTCATGTAGTTATTGCGTCAAAAGCATTTACATTCAAGTTAACGCTCGTGGACACAATAATTCCAAATGTCAATATATTATCTGTATAGTCGTACACACGGTTATACTTTTTGGTTTAAAAATATATTATTTATAAAATTATAAGTAAAATATAAGTTCTTTCTTTTTAATGTATTATGTGAACAGAATAATGAGATTTGTCTGGTTTATTTATAACTTAGAGTTAAGAGTCTTTTCCAAGAACATTTTAGTACAAAAACTTAACGTTTTACAAAGAAATGTCATGCCTATGTAAATAAAAATTGAGTGTAAAAAATTAAACTGTGTATTTATATTCCTGTCAAGTAAACAGCATAATATTAATTCACGAAAACCTTATTATAAATATTTGTGTGCGCCTGCCTTATTTTTTGCTTAGTCCAAGTTGGTGAGCGCACTAAGTTAGTAAATGCCCATTGACTCTTTTCTTGAAAACTTTACGTCATAGACGGGGGAACGCAGACGCAGGCAAACTATTCGAATCCTTTGTGGTACGCACGACGAGTGAAGGGGTCGTTCGATAGTGAAACGAGGAAGGAGGAATTATGTCGTACAATCCCTCACTCTCCAATATGCGCGCTATAGAAAACCAAGAGACTCGGCCACTCTGCGCCCGTGCTCGAGGCTTTGCAAATTAATCTCAACCTGATCTGGGTAATACTAATAAGGGTATACACTAATAAGCCTCTTGGCACCCCTCTCCATCGAATCCAAGGCGGAAAGATGACATTTGGCTGCACATCCCCAAATGTAAGAACAATACTCCACACACTGCCGAACCTGAGCTCTCTACAAGATTAAAAAATGACTCAGTGTGAAGTACCGCCGCACCTTTGCAAGGAACCCAAGTTTCCTTGCAAAAGCTTAAGCCTTGGATTTAATGAACCACCTAAAGTTGAGATTTGAGGATACCTCAAGCCGATGATCTATAAGAAGAAGTGTAAGTTTGATGAACAATGACGGCGATAAGTTAAGTTCAGATACAATCCTTGTTTCATAATTTTAAAACGCTTACTTATGTTCAATCATATTATGATACATGGTTTCAACAATAACCGTGAAATACTAAATGTACTTTAACATTTTACAATGCAATTGCCTCAATCCTTTAATCTTTAAAGATATAATTTTGGATCTTGTGTTGCACAATGTTTAGTCGAATTTACATGCTATCATTTTCCAATAATCACTAAGATATTAAGATTTATAAAAGATTGGATTTGTCAAAATTAACTATTTTAAAACATCAAAAGTTAAATCTAATCTATAATCTTAAACGCAGGCGAAATGTACCTAAGGGCCAGTATACAACTTTGGATGCAAGCCCTTCTCTCCTATTCAGGATGCTGCTAGTTTAGTAACGAAAAGAGTTTTGTCAGAGTATATTTAAGCAAATAATAAAACACCAAGTTCAGGGCTCAATAACAAAAACAATATTCTAATTTTCTCCGATATGTAAAGCTGAGACTATCTCAGTGAACATTAATAAAAAAATAAAAGCTGTTGATAATATCTTACCTTGTTTATTACAAAATCCTCAATGATAAATCTACATACCACAACATTTATTATTCATCGAATTAAATCGATACTATTTCTAATTAAGTAAATATCAAATAAAGTAACCTCAAAAGAGATAAACTCAGAAATGGCGTGCAATTTTTATATTTTTTAGAATATTGAACGTATTGAAATTATAAAAAGATAACCATATCTCTCATCTTTAGGCATCTAATCATAACATTGAAATCGGTATTATTTTTTACAGACAGTACGCCATTGCGGCAATTGGCAATTGGGTGCAACGACCCTAGAGGAGAGACCAGTAGGTACTCAATCTGGGTCTTATTTGAGCCTTATAGAGAAGCAGGCGGTACTTCGGCGTGCTAATATTGTTTCGCCCTATTAAGTGTCCCCACCTTTCTGTAAGGAAACTTAACCTTCTCCATATAATCTCAATGTTTGTAATTTGACCCCTTAGATTGATTCTTATACTCGTCTAATGATAAGAGATATACCATAAGACTATAGCGACAATACATAATTATGGCCTTATCTTATTCCAAACTGGCACAGCCCAATACCAGCATAGTGTACCAGCATACGTGAAAGAGGTCCGCCCGCTTGGTAGTGATGCTTCACATAAAGACTATAGTAACAATATTATTACTCTATTAATATTATTAACTTTCATTGTTGTTTTTCCGTTAGCCTATCTGGCTAGCTACTTTCTAAGTTAGCCAGCCAGAAAGCCAGCATTATTTTTTTTACTCTCTTTTTCCTTCACTCATGACACCTTTGATGTTTCTAATATCTATGGAAGGCGGTAACTACTCTCGATTGGTGGAAGGGTTTGTTTGTCAGCTATTTGCATAAACCCATGGCATTATCTTAAGGGAGAATTTACAGATTTAGATCTTCAAGTGGTTTAATAAAACTAAATTCGACATCAACTCCGAATCTTAACAAACAGTACTTATCCGGATGAATATTATTATTTCCATTTCTATTTCAAGGATGATGTTATATATACTGTTCGTGTACCAAGTCCCATTAAAGTCCTCATTTAGTCACAAACTTATTATATAAACATGCAAATTATCTGAGTTTAAACTCATTTTAACGTATTTTAAAATACGTTTAAAGTTCTTAGTATATTTAATCTATAGGACGGGATCAAAACATATTTAAAAAATATACATACATATTTGTAACGTTGTATTATGGGATATTTCTTATTGTATTGATTGTTATTGGATTAAACGTTCAAGACCAAAATAGTATATATAAGTATTTCTCATTAATGAAAGAAGATAAAGATGATAAGATGATCATTAACAAAAAATAATAATAATATTTGATTAAATATTAATTTATTAAAATATTGATGCTCATTTATTATTTTTACAAAGCTAATAGATGCAAAAAAACAATCTGAGATAATCACGTGTCACTACTATAGTCACTACTAGAGGACTGTAGTTCCGGTATGAAACAAAAATCTTTCAATAGTGTAATATTCACTGGTTACATGGAACTGGAAATCTGTTCAGCGGTGCTCGATGTTAAAACCTTGACACTATCGAACAACGCCAACATTTCCCAACCGTCGCGACTGCTACTATAAAATATCTTCGCCTCCAAATGAAATTATCATTTACAGCTACAGCTGTCAATACAACAATGAGAAATACTCTACTTCTGGCTTTAGGGCTTGCGGCCCTCGTGGCTGCCGTCTCCGCTAGGGAGATCAGGGAAAAGAGGTCTGCTGACCTGGAAGCAGCAGCCTCCGGCCATCACTGGGGCAAAGGTGGCGGTCACGAAGGTCACGAAGGACACCATCACGATCATCATCATCATGACCACAAAGGACACAAGGGACATCACGAACACCACGACGGCCACAAAGGACATCACCACCACGAGGGCCACAAGGGACACCACGGTGAACACGGCCATCACCACAAAGGTCATCATCATGATGATGGCCACCATCATCACCATCACCACGGCGAGAAGGGTGACCATGGTCACGGACACGACGAGCACGGCCACTGGCACAAGGGACACGACACGAAGGGACACCACGGCATCGAGAAACATGACGAATTCAAGAAGGACAAACACTTCCACGACCACCATGGCGACAAGGGCCACCATGAGCACTACGGCGGACACCATCACGAAGGCGGTCACAAGAAGGGTGGTCACTTCCACAAGGGACACAAGCACCATGGACACCATGAACATCACCACGGCAAGGGAGGTCACCATGAGGATGGCGGACACCACCACCACCACAAGGGACACCACGGTGAGCACGGTCATCATGAGCATCATCATGGTCACCATGATCATGGAAAGAAGGGAGGTCATGAGGGCCACAAGCACTGGGGCCACAAGTCTGGTCACTAAAACGTTACTAGTACCTTTGTTATTGTTTGTTGATATTTTTTTACAAATGAATTTTGTTACGTTTTTTTTAAAAAAGAAATTAAACAATATTAAATAATTTTAGTTTTTCATTTTGTCTTAAGAAGCCTTATTAATACAACAGTTGTATATACCTTAATCCTTTGATATTCTCAGTAAAATATTGTATCAAAGGGCACAAAAAGCTTAGTCCCAGGGTAAGGCACTCAAACCTAAACAAATTCTAAAATTGTTGTCATAAAAATATTGTGTACTCAGATAAAAACGTGAACTTTTCTTATTAGAACTTAGTTAAAAAAAAAAAGTTAAAATGATACTCTAAAAATAATCCTTTGCATTTTTATTACATGATTCAAGATTTTTAATGAATATCTACATTAATATTTGTTTTAAATGTGTGAAAAATGAATTATTCATTCTATATCTACTACTACAGAATATAACCTTTACAATCTTCAAAGATTCTACAATATAAAATTTCTCCTAAAGTAATGTCATATGTTTCAAAGAACGACGTATCTATTTTTTATACTTTATAGTTAACATCAAAGAATCTGCAATGTTCTTGTTAATTTTAAAAATATTAGATATCAAGACTGCATTGAAAACATGTCTAAAAAAGTTTTAACCTGCGATACCACAAATGTATAAATTGGAATTCCCTCTCTGCACCTGTTCTTTAGACACTGACTTAGGATACCTAATGTATTTTCAATACAATTATAGGTACAACACGGAACTTGAACTTTGAGGTACTCTCGTATCCTGATCTTTAGGAACACCTTTTTTTGAGAACTACTCACTATTCACCACATCATCAGATACCTCCATAAACCATTTCTAAGGCAAAAGTTAACCCGTGATTCAGCCAAATCAGATTCACATAAGAAGGTTCATGTAACGACACGTAACCACATAATTATCGTAAGATAGATATATCTTACATGATGTTATAAATATTATAAACGTGCAAATATAATTCTGTTGCGCTTTTTCATACATACATAACCTATCCCAATACGCCGAGAGAGACCAGTATAGGGAAAATCACAAACTTGACTAACGCAACCATTTCGAGCCAAGGCAGTGTTGTCAATTTAGCCGATTTTTCATCTAGTTTGACTGATTAAGATCAGGGACAATATATGTATGTTTAAACGGCTAAAATTATTTTAAACGGAAATAGTTTTGTCAAAACAAGACATGTTTATTAGTTTTTCTTTAACCGACTTCAAAAGAGAAGGAGGTTTTCGATTCGTGTATAATTATTTATTAGTATGTTGCCAAACTAGCCTCCTTTTTTCAAAATCCAATTGTAATGATCTAAACCAGGAAAACTTAAGTTAACACTTTAAATATAATAGTTATATATAAAACGATTTATTTTACTATTTTCAGCAAGAATTAAAACGTTTTATGCACGATTTATAGCGAGAATCTTATGATTGGTTTCCAAGGTAAAGAGTGGAATTCAACAGCGGATGCAAATAATTGAATCGTGATTAAATGTAGCGGAACTCCATAAGATTTCAACTAATTTAGTGTCCTGAAATGGAAGTCCTTAAAGTTACCTGATATAATTATACATAACTGAACTAGTGAATTATGATTTTTATTTAGTCGGGTTTAGTTAAAATTAGTTTTATTTAGATTAAGAGGAATAGACACTCCGTTTTACTTAGTTTCATTCAGCTCTGTAAGTAAGGCTCTCGTCGCCTACTTTTTTTTACCCCACCACTTACTGGGTGCGACTTTTAAATTAATCATTAAATAATATAGTCACTTTGATTATGTTACAGTCATATTACATTATTTACACAACTCGTACGTTCATTTACACAAAAATAAAAATAAAGTTAAAAAAAACAAGTTCAAAATGTAAAAGTGAAAAATTAGTAAACAAAAACTAAACCTCGTACTTGCTGGTTCAAATAGAATATTAAGGTGTATTAACTATTGAAATGTTCGAAGCCAGTGCTAAGCCCGTAATCCAACAATATTATATAGAACAAATACCTCAATTAATAAAGGAATATACTTATGAAATACTGACATATTTTGTTAGCTCAAGATTAACAGCTCTACGCCGACTCCGAACATTTCAGTACTTAATGTATGTTAATATTCTACTTAAACGGCGTGTCCACGGCACTGTCGCACTCAATGCGTATTACCAAACATTAGCAAGAAATCAATCTGAATATTAAAAAAGTTTTTTTTTTTTTAGTAGTTTGTTTTCATTAACGAAGCACCACTTTCATTAAACAATTTTATCTCTC